>JANAVB010013091.1:0-302500 GCA_029216955.1 Iris pallida | reverse complement strand
AGCATAAAATTCATATAGGCAACCTAATCTAATGACAGACTCTAGGAGAAATGGACTGCAACAATTCTACAATTTTTGTAACTCCACCTTTCCAATTTTTGAGAATTTTAAAGTTTTCTAAAATAATAAATTTTTGAATAAACAAATTTGAATAAGTTTTCATGAATATTTTGGAGGGAATTGAATTAATAGCAAGATTTCAAATTCAAAAGTTAGTTGTAACAAACTAATTATGGTCCCCACCACTTATAACCTCTTAACTTTCTTCCTAACTGATTTTTTTGGATGCTCTTAAATTAATGAAAAGGAAGCGGGCTCTTCTGCTTATAAACCAACTACGGGAGGACTCTTTTGTAAATGTTGCAAAGTCTATTTATAGAGACTTGGAGAGAGAAATGCTTAGCCATTTCATTCTTTACTCCTGAGAGCTCTCATTCTTCCTCCAAATCCTCGACTAACCCTAACCATTTCGTCTTCGGCGATAGAAGATGGCAACGACGGAGGTGATATCCACCCCTTCGGCGGCCTAGACAGTGGCAGCGACTCCTCACGGCGACTCCCCATCTCTCCAGTAGTGGCGACATCACTTTGTTTCCGGTGATCCTCACGGCGACAACCGGAAGCTCCATAACTTCATCAAGATTTGGAAGCGGCGATCAGATTATAGTAAGTGCTTCGATTCTATGGCTAGTTTTGAAGTTTCTGTCCGGATCTATTCTTTGATCGAGTCCTTGATCGATCCTTCTCCTTGGATGTTCAATTTGCATAGGAACTCCTTTTCGTAAGATCATTTTGACCTAGATTTCCTTTACAGAGTAACGATTGGTCACCTTCACGGATCAATCGACATTTCGGTAAGTAAATCTCTATTTTATTTAATTTAAATCAATTGTGTGGGATGGTGATTTGATCGAGTTCTTAATCGATCCTTTTTTTCGATTGCTCAAATTCTATACATGGGAGACTCTGTTAACATCAATCGATTAGGATTTCTTGGTGGCATTTAGATGATGTATGAACATTGTTGAATCTAGGATCACTGCTTCCTTGGGAGATCTATTTTGATTCTGATACTGGAAATCTCTGCATCCATTTTATCTCGGTCGAGATTGGACTCATCAGTTTCAGGTATTGACCTATCATCCTTTATTGTAAGTTCTTATTGTTACAACTAGAATTTATAGTAGTAGTTGGAGTTGTGGTTAGAATGCAGGAAGTAGAGTAGTTCGTGTCCAGTTTAACGTGTTTGAGTTCGGTTCATTTGATTTTGTGTCAGCTAGCTTTGTTGTACTCGCGTCTCGTATGCGTGGTTGAGGAATAAAGAGTAGCAGTGCTTGTGTTCGTGCATATATAGACTAGTAGCTCGTGTCCTGGTTGACCGTGTCCAGTTTCGATGTGGATGTGAACTGAAACCTGTATGCAGGCTTGAAGACTGATAGTTAGTTAAACTCATAGATTTTATCAAATTTCTATACATGATTTTGTGTTATATTTTGATCGTATGTATGATATTTTTGGATCTTTAAGTTTGATGTTATTGAAGCTCGGTTTGAGCATCAGTGTTAGTATTGAATTTTATCAGGAATAGCTTGGTCGAATTTTGTACTAAGTTTGAGCTTGTTGTTCTGCGCTGTTTGGGATTTTTCTATGCTAAGCTTGGATGATACATAACAGGGCCAGTTTGAATGTTCCTTTAAACATTCAATTATGAAGGCTGGGGGTATTTTAAGCATGGCTGAAGCATTTTGGTGTTGTGTCAGGCTTGGACATCTTACTGTGCTAGGCATTCTTCCTATGTTCAGGGGACTACGAAGTCTAGTAATTAGCCGTTGAGAAGTTAGAACCCAGCATTTGAAATTGTAGAAGATATGTATACTTTCATAATTCTTCTCGACTGGTTATTGTTCTGATTTTTGTGTTTGTTTCACTAGTTGACATCTTGATTTCATTTCCAAGTATTTACTTAAATTGGGCATCATAATATTGTTTCTGTGAGATCACTTTTGGCTAATTCGATTTCCATAAACTCTGTTCAGGATTTCTTTCTAGTTGTGTTGGGAGGGAAGGTGGGTTTTGAGCTTTTTAGTTGCTCATAAGTTGTTGCCAGTAGTAATTGTATTTCTTTAAGCTTTGGTTCTTTCTTAAGTCAAGTTTTGGTAGTAGAGGTCCAACTAGTTTGATGTATATTCATTTTGGTTTGAATCATTAGTTCTGATGATGTAGTATGGCTCTGAATAAATGATAGGTTGAACACTAGAGTACCTTATGATAAGTGAAGATTTAATTCCTTGTTGGCTCTATTTTTGTGACCATACTTATATGTAAATAAATTATTCTACCTGAGCTTGGTTTTATGTACAACTATACTGAAGGCTGGAACTTAGTCTAATGTTGTCAAACAAAATACTTGGGAGCACCTATTGTCATATTTATGACTAAAATTGTGAATGTTATGAATGCTCAATTAAACTCATAGATGTATTTAAAATACAGTAAACAAACATATTTTTCCTTTATCTTTTAAATACAACTAAGTAACCTTATCAAATTCTATAGTAGACTGGGATAGTTGATGTTACTTGTTTAGAACTTAATCAACTTATAACAATTGAACATAAGGACATCTAGCTCCATTCATTACCCGTACTTTCCCGGAGCAAGGCAAGTAAATCCTAGGGTCTTGTGCATTTACATTCATATCTTGTACTTTCCTTGATGACACGATGTGACACGATATCATGTTCTTTTGTACCTTCATGTTCTTGTACTTACTTGTAGTCATGGAGGGGAACTACACTAACTATGTGACCAAACCCATGTTCTGATATTCATGTAGATCCTATACTTATTCCTATACTTACCCCAGCCGGTCACATAGGCTAGTTGTATTTTAAATATTGGGCACATGTCATGTCTTCTACTTCATGTTCATGGTTTACATTCTTGTACTTTATTTCCTGTACCTTACATTCTTGTACTTTATATTTCATTTTCTCCTGTACTCATCTTCATATCATGATGTTCTTGTTCATTACCTAGAACTGTACTTTACTCCGCTCATGATTGGATATGTTACAGGTAAGATGGAGGCGATGTATGACACATACTATGGTCGTGAGCCTGCTGACTTGCTAGAGCCAGCTGGAGCTGCACTAGACCTAGAGGCCGAGGAAGCCTAATTATCTTTCCATTTTAGCAGTTTACTTTTATTGTATTAGAGACTTCAGGCATTACCTTACTTTCTGGATGAATGTAATAAATCTTAAATTGTACTTTGAATTCTGGGATCGTTTATAGAGATGCTGTGATTTGTATACTTTCAGATTGCCTTGTAGATTTCCTAGATTGGACAACTTACTTCATCGTATCTAACGACGAAGGCTAGGCGTGTCCGACTCATGTTCGATTATTCGGAAGCGGATTGTGACATATTTTTAGTGGTGGCCTATACAGGTCCTTCCTAATGGTACCTAGGTATTAGAGTACTCTTGGGGGACTTGATTTAAACTAGGTAAACTTGATCACAGCATAGTAAATCGGGTACATCGGGTATATGGATATTATATAAAACATTTACATTTACTTGTAGGATTAGGTTTTTATCAATCATGAAATTTTCTTTCTATTACAGGATGGTCGTTACGAGGAAGGTTGCGGATCAGCCCGGAGTTGCAGGCAGTTCGGGTCAGTCTACACCAGACGTTCCGGTAGACTAGCTTCCGCCACCTCCTCCTATCTTTCCTCCGCTGCACCCGACAATGATGTTCGATGATGCCCTGGTGATGGCCATGTTCTAGTAGTTCATGGAGGCTCAGAACCACCAAGCCACACAGTTACGAGCGACAGTCGTTGATGTTCTCAGGACCAGAGAGCCGGCAGTACCAGCACCGGTAGCATCTCCAGCACCAGCAGCACCGAGACCGGGTACCGCCAGAGACTATCAGAACCTCTGTTTGATGGATTTCTGGGGCCATGATGGGATAGTGTATGCAGATGAGCGGCTGGAAAATGCCTAGCGGATGGTGAAGATGGCGAGAATTCCAGATGACCTGAAGGTGGAGGTTGCGATCATGCGACTTTTTGATCTTGCCAGAGCCTAGTTGTAATGCCTGTGGTTCGTATTACGTATTTTGGTATACATGTACGTATCTCGACTCATATTTCATGTCTCTTGGCTGGGTTCGGTTAGGTTCGGCTTGATTTGGTTCGGTTTAGGCTGGAGTGCAAACTCCCACCTACCACTTCCCCCACCCTTTATTAGCCGCCCAACTCTCTCTCTTTATTACTCTTCTTCATTTACTTCTCCTTCTCCCACCATTACTCTTCTTCACCTACCAGGAAGAGAGCTAGGCATGTGTAACTTGCTTCACGAAGGAACTCCCATTTTGTTGTTCCATTTTCTTCTCCTCAAGATCCTAAGCCTCTTTTGTACTTAGTGTTTTCAAATTCCATGGCTCATTCTACACGTAGATCTAAGTTTCTAGTATTTTCGATCTTCTTGGTTTTGATCTACTAAAATAGCTTGTTTTCGAAAACAAAGAGTTCCATGTAGTAGGCCTCATTATTTTACACAAGATTGGTTTTGGGATGGCCGGATTTTACCAAGCCCTCGCCGAGATGGAGTTCCTGAGCTTTTTACGCATGGTTGTATTGACCAGGTGGAGAAGATATAGTTTTACGCCCATGCATTACGTACCAGCGTAGTATTCAGCTTTTACGCTCACGTCTTAACGTGTTAGCGTAGTTCCCTTTTACGCACACGCATCGCGTGCCAGCGTACTTCGTTTTACGCTGAGCTGTTCAATTTTACGCTCGGGACTCTCCCGCTCGCGTAAAATCAAGCTCGCGTAAAATCCCTAGCTCGAGCAGACCTTCACGAGCGTAAAGTTGCCCGAGTTTTCCTCGCGTAAAGTTTTACTCGCGTAAAATCTGCTCGAGAGTCCGCGCACGTAAAATTTTACGCGCGTACAATTTGGCTAGCGTAAATCCCAGCCGTATGCTCCCTTGCTCGTGTAGAGCTTGCTAGCATAAAGCTCACGCGTAAATTTTCACTAGCGTAATCGGTGGTACGCGTGTAGAAACTTGAGTTCCTATGGCGTACACCTTTACCTTTTTTCATGAACTTGAAAATCACAAATTTATTTAATATGTTTGGAAATGATAATTGAGCATGGTATGGTATGACAAGTATAGCTGGCATAATTATCTCGAATTGCTGTTGCGACGGCTAACACGACATGACACGACCTGACAAGAATGATTGGCCTGGACACCGTGGATGATTGTGTTTGTACATATAAACAATTACTGTCTTGCATCATATCTAGGACGGGGACCCCTGAATACCACGGTCAGGGACACCTACTGAAATTGACTAAGGCTAATTAACTAGAATAATTCAGTAGACATGAAGAGATTCCCAGCTACAGGCAATCCCGTTATCTGGGCGCATTCAGTGGACTTGTAGCCTACCGACGAGTAGGGCACATTTCTAGCACACAGTCATGTGGTGCACCATTAATAAATGGACATTCGACCTGGATAACCGGATGGTCTGCAGGGCTTGTGGCTGTTGGGATAATCTCATTGCATCTTGCTAGTAACTAGGCCTGTGATAACCCTAGTAAGTTAATGTATCAAGCCGTACTCATTGCTTGGCCGTGATTGATTGGATGGAGTCTAGCCCTGTCTAGTTGTCATGATCCTATACAAGATTGTGTCATGACTTAATTTTTTGTATCGATAAATGTTGAGATACCAAGTTCTATTCAGATGAAGGATTATAACCCCGGTCCTTGTTTGGTTTAAGGGTTGTAACTTGGCTATCTGAATAGTTCTATGGTTATCTTATCATATATCGTCCTGATTATGTGTGCTTATCTTAACAATAAGGATTAGGGGTCCAGTTCTGTTCAGGCGAAGGGTTACAACCCCGGTCCTTGTTTGGTTTAAGGGTTGTAACCTGGCTCCCGGAGCAGTTCTGTGTCCTCTCTTCGTTTATTGTATTATTGCCCTCCAAGCCATGTTCGTCTTGTTTTACCTTACTCCAATAACATGATTATTTATACCAGCCTTAACAATAAAGATCAAGGGCAAGGTTCTGTTCAGGCGAAGGGTTACAACTCCGGTCCTTATTTGGTTCAAGGGTTGTAACCTGGCTTTCGGAGCAGTTCCTTATCCTCTCTTCGTTTATTGTCTTATTTTTACCCTATGACAAGACTAATCATGTTTTACTTATCAATAGTATTTGAGACGGATTTTTATTCAGGTGAAGGGCTGCAACCCCGGTCCTTGTTTGGTTTAAGGGTTGTGACCTGGCTACTTGAATGGTTTCTTCGTACTCAGTTTACTGTTGTTATCTCTATTATTATCAGTTCTTTATTTATTATTTATCTTTAATACTCTATTGTGATATGCTGGTTTTAGTTCCTAAGTGAAGCCTCCTTTGTGGCACTTGCTCTTTCTGGGGTCTGACCCAGCTGGTTTTATGTGGCCAGATATCGGAGCAGCTCCAGAGGTTCTACCTACCTTTCAGCCAGATGGTGGCCACCAGGCGTAACCCTGGCAACGAGTGGGTTTCTTTTGTTCTCCCACTTCATTGTAAATTATTTTTTTGAGGCATTTAGCCGACGAGCACGTGTTACCTCGGTTGTACCTTATTTACTGTCTGCCTACGGGCTATAACATGATTGACAAATCCTAGGGTTGATCATGTATGACCAAACTCTTGCTAGTCTTCACATTTTGTACGACTAGCTTCATGATCATCCGATATGTAATATATGGGACGCCTTACTATTGTATATTTGATGTTCTAATATCTTGTGACTTCTACTACTTGCTTGTGATTGAGACACTAGGCTTGTTCTTGACCATAGAAGACTGATGGATTGTAGTTAAACACTCATATATCTTGACAGCCGTGACCGTATAGCGAGGTGGGTTGCACCTCAATATACGTAGCTCGCTATGTACGCCCCCGCTCTCTAGTATTCTGGTTCTGGGGCGTTACACTAGTACCGAGAGGAGCCTTAGTTGGCTGCACCCCAAGTTCTCTAGGAAGACTTTAAAACTCTATTCAAAGAGAAGTTCTTTCCAGACGTGGAGCGAGACGAGCTTTGGATGCAGTTCGAGGCACTTCAGCAGGGGAACATGACTATAGTAGAGTACACATCGGAGTTCATCCGACTCAGCAGTTTCACGAAGAACCTAGTCAGCACACCAGCGGAGAGGGCTTGGAGGTTCAAGAAGGGCCTTACCATAGAGTTGTGGCATGTAGTGGCGATCAGCCAGGCGATGACTTATGCGAGCATTCTCAAGATTACTCAGACTGTGGAGAAAGAGATGGACCCGAAGCTCAAGAGGGACCGAACATCGACAGTAGCAGCTACCAGACACCAGCGAAGAGGACTCAGATTCAGACGAGGCCACAGCAGCCAGCACAGCAGCATCACCGTCCAGCCAGAGTTCATGCACATTAGCCACAGAGGCAGCAGTTGGTAGTTACTTGCGCTTTCTGTCACCGGCCAGGACACCACTTTGACGAATGCCGTAAGAGGCTCGGGATTTGCTTATTCTGCGGATCAGACATACACCAGATGAGGGACTACCCATAGGCTGTAGCCCGATTGGCAAGAGGACCTCAAGGAGCTCGAGGACCACCACCTGCACCACCAAAAGTACCACTAGCTGCACCATAGAGGGTTCAGGCTCTACCTACTCAGCAGCAGCGATTTGCACAATATCAGCAGCAGAGAGGACCACCACAGCAGGACGTGCTTACGTTATGGACGTAGTTGAGGAGGATGAAGCAGCTCCAGACGTGATTACAGGTTCTATCCTCTTATATTCATTTCCTGCCATTGTATTATTTAATTCTGGAGCTACACATAGCTTTGTATCAATTGAGTTTCTGAATAGACACGGCTTCACACCTAAGCCCACTAGAAGGAACTGTCGAATTTTGACAGAAGGAGGGGTAGTGACAGTTAGTGAGATGGTTGATTGCCCTATCACTATAGCTGGGAGGGAGCTTAGGGCTCGATTCCTAGTGATGCCATTGCCTGGATTTGACATAGTCCTCGGCATCGACTGGTTGACTGAGCAGTTTGCTGTAATATACTGCCATGAAGGGAAGGTTACTTTCAGCCCACCTGGAGTTCTGTCGTTCGAGATCAGCAAACGGATCGCAGAGAGGCCAGAGGGAGTCTACTTCGGAGCAGTTGCAGAAGACCAGGAGTTGCCGCATCCGCTGATTATAGAGTTTCTAGACGTCTTCCCTGAGGAGTTGCCAGGATTGCCGCCAGATCGAGATGTAGAGTTCACCATCGATTTAGTGCCTGGATCAGCACCAAAGTCCCAGCATTGCTATAAGATAAACCCGAAGGAAGCTGCAGAGTTGAAGGCCCATATTGATGAGCTTGAAGGCAAGGGTTTTATTCGGTCCAGTGCTTCACCCTGGGGAGCACCGGTACTCTTCGTGCCGAAGAAGGATGGGACTGTTAGATGTGCATAGATTACCGTGCACTCAATAACATTACAATCAAGAATAAGTACCCGTTGCCGTAGATAGATGAGTTGTTTGATCAGCTGAGTGGGGAATTTTTTTTCGAAGATTAATCTTCGGTCGGGGTATCATCAGATGAAGGTTCGGGAGCAGGATATTCCGAAGATAGCCTTCGATACCCGCTACGGCCAGTATGAATTCTTGGTGATGTCGTTCGGACTCACTAATACTCCAGCAGTGTTTGTGAACCTTATGAATAAGGTCTTTCACAAGTATTTGGACAAGTGTGTTATAGTCTTCATTGATGACATCTTGATCTATTCGAAGACTGAGAAAGAGCATGTGGAGAATCTACGGATTGTTTTGGAGATTCTGTGAAAGGAAAAGCTATACGGAAAGCTCTCGAAGTACGAGTTTTTCTTAGAAAGAGTAGAGTTCTTGGGGAATGTGGTGACTGGAGAAGGGATTTCTTTAGATCCTAAAAAGATTGAAGCTGTGGAAGCATAGACACCTCCCAAGTCAGTAGCTGAGATTCGTAGTTGCCTAGGGCTAGCAAGTTACTACCGGTAGTTCATGAAAGATTTTGCTAAGATAGCAGAGCCAATGATGAAGCTTACGCAAAAGGACGAGGAGTTCATCTGGAGCGACGCCTGCGAGTCAGTATTTGAAGAATTGAAGAGAAGACTCACTACAGAGCCAGTTTTAGCTTTGTCATCGGGATCTGGAGGGTTCGTCATCTACAGTGATGCATCGGAGAAGGGCTTGGGATGTGTGCTTGAGTAGAACAAGAAGGTTATTGCTTATCACTACAACAAAAAACCCATTTAATAACGCTCGATAAGACGTATTTATGACGCCTGATACCTAAGCGTTATCAAAGTTCGAAATACCTTTATTTCTATGACGGTTTTTACTAATTCTGGGCTTTTTATGACGTTTATAAAATAAAGCGTCATTAATTGTTTAGAGCGGTGGCAAACTTGTAATTAATAAACTTCCAACAAAACCCTTCACACCCGATCATTTTTAGATTTTCCCTCCTCCCCCTCTTCCCTCCTCTCCCTGGACCCTAAAATTTTTCAAACCCCTTTCAATTTCTTGCTCATTTCCATCTCCATGAACCCTAAAATTTTCCTAAACTCTAATCTCCTCCTTCTTTCAACCTCCTACAAACCCTAACCTTAGCCCCAACGCCCCCTCCGACAAACCCTAACCCTAACCTTAGCTCCACCGGACGACGACGACGAAGGAGTTGAGTCTCTCGGCTGACTGGAGCAGGTCATCGAATGGAGTCGGCTCCGACGGGGACCACTGTAAGCGTCACCGACTGGAGTTGGCGCGAAGTTCCCATTCTCGAGCCTAGAAATTGGGGGACGGGAGTCTCTCGGCTAACCGGAGATGTCCCCAAATGGAGTCGGCTCCGACGGGGACCACGGGAAGCGTCACCGACTGGAGTTGGCATCGAACTTCCCGTTCTCGTCGTTCGCGAACGCGATGCAAAGGAGGATCAAGGTGCAGTACGACGGTTCAGAATAGGCCAGGAAGCTGACCATAGCTCAGGTACACTTTTGAATTCCCTTTCTCTCTCTACTCAACATAGTAGGAAAGGTGTTTGTTGAAATGTCTTAGTCATAATATGTGCGATAATATATTCTTGAAAATCCTTCATCAGAATGCACATCAATAATATAATTCTCAAGTTGTCTATCAAGCACGGCAAGTTCAACTGAAGAGGATTCAGAATAATAAAATTGGGTGAATTGATTCAATTTCTTTTCATCTGAAAAAAAAAACACAAGTCTGGCTCAAGCAGGCCACACAAATGAGTAGCTGGTAGTCGTCTCACTGAAAAGATTATCAAGATCACAAAATTCATTTGACTTGCTCTTTAAGATTCCTATATTGCAAGTGAACTGTGATGTCTTCACTCTAATTTTCTTTTAGTTTGAATATTTTCATTGCTCACTTGTGTTGCTCAAGTGATTCAGAAGACTAAACGGCGTAGATGGTGGTTTTTTCGACATCATGAAGACGTAGACAACTGTAACTCTTTTAGCTTTACTATTACTATTAGTTACATCCCCTTTGACAAGGGTTTCTTGCCTGTCGAGTGAAGCTCATGGTAAGTTGGGAGCAGCATTTTTTTCCATCTTTTTTTTAACCAATTGTTTGCTTGTTAGTAAAAGCTGTTTGTTGTATTTGTATCAATAGCAAGTTAGAGGCAGCAAGATTGTTGAGTCCAGATCCCAGTTAGCTGCTAAATATGCTGTCACTCTTTTTATTTTCTGCTTCAGTTAAATTGTTTCTTTGTTGAAATGAGAACATATTGTTCCACTCATCATTCTATTCTAGCCTGGTTCTTATTTGATTTGTCTAGAGATTTGATGCTAATATCTCGCTTGTTGCTGCATGATTATGCTGTACGAGTTGTACATTTCGAATTAATTTATAACCACTGCTTGTTACATTGGCATAATGACCAATACTCGAACCAATAAAGCTGTGCGCGCCTGCCTGTTCCTGCAGATGGCACCAGCTCCTTTGATAGCTTTGCTATGCCTGCAACCAAATGCTTACAATCTTTTTATAACCACCACGTGTCTTGCTATGGCATTCTTGAATTATTCCAGGTGTCTGCTCTGTTTGCAATTATTCTCGGGTTTGTTTTGATATACTTTTCTATGTGAAATACACATTTCTATCTATTTATAAAATAAATTGTTTTGTTATGATTGGTTTAGCTTCAAACTAGTTCATTTTGTGCACCTTTATGCTTCAAAACAACATTCTCTTGGTATAGTGATCTAGCCTTCATGCACTTACTTTTCTATGTGAAAAAAAGGGAAATGGTCCCTAGGGACAAATGTTTGTAATATATCTGCTAAGAGTAATGGCTCAGGTATATGTTGGACCTCGTGATGTAGCTAATGGGACTGTGGTTGTATCTCGAAGAGACATCCCTGGAAAGCCAGGGAAAGATTTTGGGATATCTATGGAGCCTTCAGTTTTGGAAGCCCATGTCAAGAGCAGGTTGGGGGACATCCAGGCATCTTTGTTACAAAGGGCTACCTTGTTCCGTGATAGATAAACTTCAAAAGTTGTAGATGTGATTTATAAAATCTTTTGTTCAGTGATACTTGTTCTCTTCATCTAGTAATGGTTGCAAACAAAAGATGGAAGAGGAAATATTAGTACAAAAAAGAAAGAAAGATATGGTTCTTCTTTTATGTATACTTTTTAATATCTTCATGTGGTAGAAGTTTTATTGACTTGACAATGTCCCTTTTGTTCACTTAATTTCAGTAACCATACAAGTGAAAATCTTTGTTCTTGCACTGTTGCCCTAGGTTTAGTGGAATATGCTTTCCATTAGCTCTTAAGCCTGTCACTTTAATGGCGGATATTGACCAATCTCAACCACGTTCCTGATTTACTGTTTAAATGAGGGCACTTTTTGTTATTCCTACTATATTTTTTTTGCTGAAGTTTAACTTGTTGCTTGTGCAGCAATATTGTGGATGTGAGTTCCTACGAGGAGTTGAAGACGGTTATTTCTCAAGGGAAATGGGCGAGGGGACCATGGTCTGCTAGGTGAGGAACCTCAAAACTTCATCTTTTCTTATTTAATCTGAATTAGAACATGGAAAACTGATCATATGCTAACATCTATCACCTGGCTTGTAATTAAATTAGTGATGCTGAGGAGTTGAAGGTGAAAGAAGAGACAGGTGCCACGATACGATGTTTCCCATTTGAGCAGCCTGAGGGGCAGAAGACGTGCTTCATGACAGGTAACCCAGCTGATGAAGTTGCAATTTTTGCGAAGTCTTACTAGGAGGTTTTGCATGTTGCTTTTCAATTTAATACAACTGAATCTGGCCTTTTTTTTAACTCCTGAATCCTGTGTAACGTTACATATTCATTGCTCCTGAATAATTCAAATTCATGTTTATTGTACTCGTTCTGGTAATATTTCCAAGCATAACATTTGTAAATTAAGAAGAATTTTGTAAATTCAAAAGAAGAAAAAAAACCCAATGATCCTGTAAAAGTAACCAGCTGTGTACGAAAGAGAGATTTAACATATACTTGTGAATAGAGAAATTTCTTGCAATTGTGTCAAATGTTTGTAATATATCTGCTAAGAGTAACAGCTGAATATAAATTATTTAGCATTTCCATCATTTGTATGTTTTAACCATGTCTAATCGGCCAGCCCCCTGTAAATGTGGAGTCGATAGTTCTAAATTGCCATGCAAAACCATAGAAATAACTGAAGATAAATCCATTGTTATTGGAAAGGCTTGTGATGAAGGTCACAAGTGGATTTGCTCTAAGACAATATCTGATTGCGTAGAGGCTCTAATTGGGGCATATTATGTTGGTGGCGGATTAACTGCTGCTCTTGCTGTATTGAAATGGTTAGGCATTGATACTGAACTTGAGTCTGAAATGGTTGGGAAAGCAATGACCACCTCTATATCATTTTGGAGTTGTGTTCCCAGATCTGATGACATGGAAATTCTGGAAAAGAAATTACGCTATGAGTTTGCTATTAAACGCCTTTTATTGGAGGCAATAACTCATGCTTCTAAAATTGGAACTAGCTACTGCTACCAAGTAAGCAAGTTTGGAAGCTTTTTCCTAGTTGATACTAGATACTGATATATTTATCATTTTTTGTTTGACACTCAAAATTACTTTTTATATTTATAATCATGCATTTGACTTCTTTTTCTTTATTTTTTCAAAACCAGAGGCTTAAATTTCTTGGTGATGCAGTACTAGACCTACTTATCACTTGGCATCTCTTTCAAACTCATACAACTATAGATCCTGGGGGGTTGACTGACTTGAGGTCGGCATCAGTTAACAATGAAAGATTTGCTAAATGTGCAGTCAAGCATAAGCTTCAACACCATCTTCAACATTCATTAGGGTTGCTTGTAGAGCAAATAACAGAATATGTCAAGAAACTGGAGGAATTACAAGAAGTCGAGTGTCCGCTTGTATCAAATGCTTCGTCCAAAGGCTACAAGGTAAAGTTTTTTATGAAAGCCTAAACATCATATAATGATGACTGGGAAATCTAAACATTATGTATGATGATTTTTCAGAGTATCTAGCATTGCTTTTTACGGTGTTATTTACTTTGTATCATTTTTGCTGTCGCAGGTTCTTACAGACATTGTCGAAAGCATAGCAGGTGCTATATTAATTAATACAAGGCTCAACCTACATAAGGTTTGGGAGGTATTTGAACCATTACTTGCTCCCATTGTATCACCTGATAGTCTTGAACTGCCCCCTCTGAGAGAATTGTTTGAGTTGTGTAGTCATCTTGGCTACTTCTTTAACACAAAGTGTATGATGGAGGGAGACACTTTTCAGGGTTTTGCTACGTGATGCCGACAGTTTTGATGTGCTCAAAGTTGAAGCTAATGTACTAATAGTTTTGAGGGTCTACTTACTAGTAGTAGTTGTAAATATATGTATTTGGATGTCTTATTTTGAAAAAATGTAATGAAGATGGTGATATATGTCATGTATATATTTGTAAATGGATTAAATGGTACTCTATAACATTTAGATGTTTTCTTGTGAATATGGTTCAAAATGAATGTTTTGAAATTGAATTGAGCAACATTGAGCATTGATCTATAATTTTTTGGAAAGTAATATATAAATGTGCAGAATTGAGCGTTATAAATGTGCTGAATTGAGTCTATACAGATTATCTATTCATAACGCTTTCAAACTACGCTGAAAATAAGTGTAGCAGAAACTCATCATATTCATGACGGTTATTTTATGACGCTTTTAAAAAATATTTATGACACCCGTTTTCATGACGGTTGCTGTGGAAAAAAAAAGCGTCATGGTACGTCATTAATGACGCTTTTTAGCCGTCATTAAAAGGGTTTTTTGTTGTAGTGTATGCTTCTAGACAGTTGAGGTCCCATGAAAAGAATTATCCTACTCATGACTTGGAGCTTGCAGTAGTCATTTTTGCCTTGAAACTATGGAAGCACTATCTGTATGGAGATAGAGTGGACATCTTTATGGACCATAAAAGCCTTAAGTACGTTTTTACTCAGAAGGAACTAAACATGAGGCAGCAAAGATGGCTGGAACTCATGAAGGATTTTGACTTCAATCTGCAATACCATCATGGAAAGGCGAATGTGATAGCAGATGCTCTTAGTCGATATCCTGTTGCTATGTTCCTTACAATGGACCAACATCTTCTAGAGGATCTTGAGAGTCTTGGGATCAAGATTATTCTTTCGTGAGTTCGAGGACAGCTGATGCACATGCAGATACAGTCAGGACTGATAGAGAAGATAAAGGAGGCCCAGATTCTAGATGAGGGACTCCGATGTCTCAGAGGTCAGACAGAGGCAGGATTGCTCAACGACTTCACCATTGCTGAGGATGGATCCCTGAGGCATGAAAACCAGTTGTGTGTGCCCAAGGATTTGCAGGAGGAGATTATACAGGAGGACCACCAGTCGCAGTATTTTATTCATCCTGGATCTACCAAGATGTATAAGGATCTATGAAAGTATGTTTGGTGGTATGGGATGAAATAAGAAGTTACCAGATTCATTTCAAGATGTCTTGTGTGCCAGCAAATTAAAGCAGAGCACCAGAGACTAGCAAGATTACTCCTGCCTTTACCAATCCCGGAGTAGAAGTGGGAACACATAACCATGGACTTCGTCTCTGGTTTACCGTGTACGTCTGGTGGCAAAGATGCTATTTGGGTTATGGTGGATAGACTGGCAAAATTCACTCACTTTATTCCATTCAAGGTAGGGCTATCGATCGAGAAGCTTGCAGACCTCTACATGCGACAGATCGTGCAAATTTACGGAGTGCCATTGATTATCGTCTCAGACAGAGACAGCCGGTTCATATCACACTTCTGGAGGAGTTTACAACTGAGGTTGGGTTCGCAGTTGAAGTTCAGCACCGCTTACCATCCACAAACAGACGGGCAGTCCGAGAGGACCATCTAGACATTGGAGGACATGCTGCAGGTTTGCACACTCGACTTCGACAGATCGTAGGAGGAACACTTGCATCTTGTGGAGTTTGCCTATAACAACAGTTATCAGGCTACCATCGAGATAACACCGTTCGAGGTACTATATGGACGAAGATGTCGCACACCTTTATCTTGGGAGGACGTTGGCGAGAGGACTTTGCTTGGGCCAGAGATGTTGGTAGATTCGACAGAGAAGGTCAAACTGATCAGAGAGCATCTCAGAGTTGCACAGGATCGGCAGAAGCACTGGGTGGACAGCAGCAGATGACCACTGGAGTTTACAGTTGGAGATAGAGTGTTCTTGAAGATCTCGTCGACCAAAGGCACCATTTATTTTGGTAGAGGCGGAAAGCTCAGCCCCAGGTACATCTGGCACTTCGACGTGACGGCACGGATTGGCGAGGTGGCATATCGACTAGCACTTCCTGCTAGCTTGGAGGGAGTACACGACGTCTTTCACGTGCCCCAGCTACGCTGCTACATTCCTGACCCAAGTCAAGTCGTTGACCCCTCAGAGATAGAGGTGGGTCCGAGCTTGACCTACATAGAGCAGCCGGTGGAGATCCTTGATCGTAGGGAAAAGCAACTGTGGAATCAGACTATACCGCTTGTTTGAGTTATGTAGACACACCACTCTCTGGAAAAGTTCACATGGGAGTGCGAAGACGAGATGTGGGAGCGCTATCCTAGTTTGTTTGCTTAATTGTATTTTGTTTTTTGAAATTTTTTTAAATTCAATAAACGGCTTGTGCTAGAATATTCGTTGTGATTTTGAGATTTAATTTTGTTGTCCTTCGAATTTCGAGGACGAAATTGTTTTAAGGGGGAGAGATTTGTAACTCCACCTTTCCAATTTTTGAGAATTTTAAAGTTTTCTAAAATAATAAATTTTTGAATAAACAAATTTGAATAAGTTTTCATGAATATTTTGGAGGAAATTGAATTAAGAGCAGGATTTCAAATTCAAAAGTTAGTTGTAACAAACTAATTGTGGTCCCCACCACTTGTAACCTCTTAACTTTCTTCCTAACAAATTTTTTTGGATGCTCTTCAATTAATGAAAATGAAGGGGCTCTTCTGCTTATAAACCAACTTGCGGGTGGACTCTTTTGTAAATATTGCAAAGTCTATTTATAGAGACTTGGAGAGAGAAATGCTCAGCCATTTCATTCTTTACTTTGGCCACTTCATTCATTACTCCCGAGAGCTCTCCTTCTTACCCCAAATCCTCGGCTAACCCTAATCCTAACCCTAACCCTAACCATTTTGTCTCTGGAGATCGAAGATGGCGACGACGGCAGTGATCTCCACCCCTTCGACGGCCTAGACAGTGGCAGTGACTCCTCACGGCGACTCCCCATCTCTCCAGTAGGGGCGACATCACTTTGTCTCCGGTGATCCTCATGGCGACAACCGGAAGCTTCGTAACTTCATCGAGATTTAGAAGCGGCGACCAAATTACAGTAAGTGCTTCGATTCTATGGATAGTTTCGAAGTTTCTATTCGGATCTATCCTTCGATCGAGTCCTTGATCGATCCTTCTCCTTGGATGTTCAATTTGCATAGGAACTCCTTTCTACGAGATTATTTCGACGTAGACTTCCTTCACATAGTAACAATTGGTCACCTTCACGGATCAATAGACATTTCGGTAAGTAAATCTCTATTTCAGTTAATTTAAATCGATTGTGTGGGATGGTGATTTGATCGAGTTCTTGATCGATCCTTTTTCTCTATTGCTTAAATTCTATACAAGGGAGACTCTGTTAGCATCAACCGATCAGGATTTCTTGGTGGCATTTAAAATGATGTATGATCATTGTTGAATCTAGGATCATTGCTTCCTTGGAGATCAATTTTGATTCTGATACTGGAAATCTCTGCATCCATTTTATCTTTGTCGAGATCGAACTCATCTGTTTCAGGTATTGACTTATCATCCTTTATTGTAAGTTCTTATTATTACAACTAGAATTTATAGTAGTAGTTGGAGTTGTGGTTTGAATGCAAGAAGTAGAGTAGTTCTGGTCCAGTTTAACATGTTTGAGTTTTCGGTTCATTTGATTTTGTGTCAGCTAGCTTTGTTGTACTCGCATCTCGTGTGCGTGGTTGAAGAATGCAGAGTAGCAGTGCTTGTGTTCGTGCATATGTAGACCAGTAGCTCGTGTCCAGGTTGACCGTGTCCAATTTCGATGTGGATGTGAACTGAAACCTGTATGCAGGCTTGAAGACTGATAGTTAGTCAAACTCATAGATTTTATCAAGTTTTTATACTTGATTTTGTGTTGTATTTTGATCGTATGTATGATATTTATGGATCTTTAAGTTTGATGTTATTGAAGCTCGATTTGAGCATTAGTGTTAGCATTGAATTTTATCAGGAATGGCTTGGTTGAATTTTGAACTAAGTTTGAGCTTACTGTTCTGGGCTGTTTGGGATTTTTCTATGCTATGCTTGGATGATACATAATAGGGCCAGTTTGAATGTTCCATTGAACATTCAATTTTGAAGGCTGGGGAGTATTTTAAGCATAGCTGAAGCATTTTGGTGTAGTGTCAGGCTTGGACATCTTCCTGAGCTAGGCATTCTTCCTATGTTCAGGGGACTACGAAGTCGAGTAATTAGCCGTTGAGAAGATAGAACCCTGCATTTAAAATTGTAGAAGATATGTATACTTTTATAATTCTTCTCGACTGGTTACTGTACTGATTTTTGTGTTTGTTTCACTAGTTGATGTAGAAGCATGGAAAAGAACATGATGGCCCATGCGGCTCAGAGCAGGAAAACCCATGCGGTTCAAAAACAGACGAGCTTCATGCGGCTCCAGAGCATCAAGCGGTTCAAAAGTCACCAACTTGGACATGCAGCTCAAGCAACACCACGTGGCCTTCTGCGGTTCGCTTCTACAATTGGCCATTAAACAAAGGCCCTATTTAATGCTCTGACATGAAGGAGAACTGACGGCTCTGACATAAAGCTGCGATAATGACTCTGTCATAATGGTAGACTCCTAGGAAAACAAAGAAAATCTCAGACATAATCCATCAAACCCCAAAATCCTTCATGCGGCCTTGACACGTGGACATTCGCATGCGGCTCAGGCAGAGGCCACCCCATGCGGCTCAGGTAGAGGCCACCTCATGCGGCTCAGGTAGAGTCTACCCTATGCGGCTCACCAGGACTATCTTCATGTGGCTCACTGAGAAGCCACCCATCATGCGGTCGCCTACGCTCATGCGGCTCAGATCGTCTCCATACCGTTCAAATGTTCAGAGGCCACGCCCAAGCAACCTTGACACGTGGCCAGTCTTATGCAGCTCAGTAGGGAACAATCCTCATGCGGTTCGGATTTTCCAAGTGGCTCGCGGTTAAGACACGTGGCAGAAGATTAGTTTTCCCGCGTCCCTACAGCTAGCAGCATAATAATAGTGGGACACATGGCATCAAATTGATCAAGATTCATCAACAAATCCCAACAACCAGGTTTAGTGCCATCCTCATAATTACTGGGATCAAATCAGATCATTTGCAATCATGCAAATTGAACACGTGGCGGGAGATCCGAGCTTGGCATAACAAATCATGAGGATTTATGGCAATCATTATTAATTGCCCACAGAGATTTGATGCAATCTACATTAATTACCTAGATTTGCTACAATCAGAATAAAGGGCCCGGATTAATTGATCCTTAACCGCCGACTTATCAAAGAGGCAATCATTGCAAACCCTAATGATCGCATCCAACTCCTATAAATAGCAAGGTGCCATTCCCTTGCAAAAAGAGGATTTATGGGGAGAGCACTAGAGCACCTGGAGAGACCTGAAAAGAGAGCGCAGAGAGACAAAAGGCACACACAGAGGGCATCCTGAGAGCGTTTCTTCCCCGGAGCCAAGGCTGCATCGGATCGTCCAAGGAGTAAGGCAGAGCTTCCATCGCTTTCCCGAGCCTCTACTGTCACCCCCCAGAATCTAAAATAAACAATTGTACTTAGATTGCTGTACCTAGGTTTTCGTCCCTAGGCTTTCTTTATACAAGCGAGTTTGTATTGTGAAGTAAAAGTCTAGTCCTCCGATAAAATTGTTCTGTTTTTTTTTAATTTATGGCAAACACGATGGCGACTCTGCTGGGGACAAACTTCTCTACGGCTGAGAAGTTGGTGACGCAATCGAATGCAGCCAAACTTGGCTCTACACAACATAAGATGGTCATCCACTTCGACCAACAGGCGTTTGAAGAAATACTCTCCGACGGGAGCGCTGGCCCGGACCAGCACCGAACCCGCACGAAAAAAGCTCGTAGGGAGTGGAGGCCAAAGTCATTTGCTCCTCCCCAAGCTCTGGACGGAGTACTCTCTGCTGCCCAAGACGGAGAAGACAAGTCTTATACGGCTCCACTTCAAACCATAGAGGACTCTGCTGTCCCCAAGTCCGGTAAAGGAAAGCACTACGATGTTGGACTTACAGGGGAAAAGAGTGATGCTATGTACTCCAGGAAGAAGCCGAAAAAAGGCACTAGCCGCAGGCCGAAGACTCATGCGGCCGAGATTGCCAGCCGCATGCATGATGTCCATGCGGCCGAAACTGCCAGCCGAATGCATAACACTCATACGGCTAGGATTTCCAGCCACATGGGGAAGACTTATGCGGCTGAGACTTCCAGCCGCATGAAGAAAGCCCATGCGGCTACAACTGCCAGCCGCATGAAGACTGTTGATTCCAGCCGCATGCTGCCTGCTCCATGCGGCTCAGTCTTCGATCGCCTCTCATATGGTCATGATCTCTCGTGCTCCCGAGAAAACATGTCTGACTCTCTCCAGCACCACTTAGACTCTTCCTATTATGAGCCCTCACGCACTAGAGTGAAGAAGTTTAGGACAGCGCGAGCTTGGCAAGCTCAGTCCGCTGTCCCGACCTCTGACCATCCGAGCGTTCCACATACCGTTATGTGGGCCTCTAATGGAAAGTTGTACAGAACCACTCGAGTCCAGCCCCCGGCGGCAAACGGACAGAGTGGTTCCCAAAGGTCTCCCAAAATCCAGGGAGCAAACATGGTCATTCCGGACACATCTGACTTGCGTGAGGCTATCCTCCACAAGCGCAAGGAAAGAGAAGAGGCCTCGGGGTAGAAAGAGTCATCCCAGGACGTCACTGCACCTAAGTCATCGTCAACTGCTGTTGTAATAACGCGACGGTACGAGAAGACCAGCAGTCCGTCGTCCAAAGACTGCAACAACCATATTCAGAGGCTGAGGCACTTCCCGTCGTCTCCTGCAACTCTGCTCAGAAAATCCTCGCCGATGGGAGAGAGAAGAAGATAAATGTTTCCAGCACGAAAATTTCAACCACTATGACTAAGAAACTGTCGTCTAAACGGTTGCCCACCACCGGAGTTTTCCAAGGTACCCGTTCAAAGACGAAATCTGCTACAGTGGGATATTCATCATCCACGTCACTGGGGGTTTCCGGAACTGGGGGTAGCACTCCTCCGGACATTCACTACAATCTAATGTTCCAAGGAGACAAGCTGGGGGAAACAACTCTCCCATTAGATGCAGCAGATCCCGACGTCCCCGAGGACATCCATAATTCCCAAGACGAAGCAAACATGGAAGCTGGGGGTACTGTTCCTTCTGAGTCCGAACCAGAGGAAAACATTACCACATACCCCGATGACTTCTCGGTACAGGAATATGATTCGGAGGGCACGCCATCCACCGTCCCTTCCACTTCTATTCATGTGAGGACGACATTCATGACAAACGACGAACAAGATGGTCCCAGTGATCGCCAACTCATTGACACTCTAGAGGCCATACTGCGCACTTTGGTCAAATCGGTGGACGAGATCAAAGTAGCCCTCCCTACTTTGCAAGAAGGGACGCCTGGCCAAACAAACTTGGGCCCCGCGGTCAATGCAGACTCGAACTCAGCGGCACCGAACTCGGGCAATAATCTTCCTGAAATGTCGGCTCCTACGACTGCAGACGAGGCCAGGGAGATAAGAATAGAGGTCCAGGAGCTCCGAGCCATGTTCCATGCCCGAGAAAACTGCCAAGACCTCAGGATACGGCAACCGTATCCCACTGCGTGGAGAGATGTTCCCTTCCCACCAAAGTATAAACCATTCCACATCAATCTATATGATGGGAAGACCTCCTCAAGTCGGTATATCACTTACTTCGAGGTCACCACCGACCATCTGTCCCATGACGATGCCATCCTTACACGATTATTCATCGGGGCATTGGAAGGGGTCGCCTTCGACTGGTACAGTAACCTGCCAGACAACTGCATCCACTCCTTCGCCAGCTTCAAGCGCATGTTCTTGGAGAGATTCTATGAAGTAGGACAGGACATCATAATGTCTACCCTCATGGACGTCGTTCAAGGGGAGAAAGAGCTGACAAGGAACTATATTGAGCGGTTCCGCCAAACCGTCATGAAGTTGCCGTCCGGTAATCCGGATTCCTCATTAATTGAAATTTGCCAAAAGAGACTGCTTCTAACAATTAGCCTCTAGATGGGTGAAAGTCAGTTTAAGGACTGGAAGACGTTTATCATTAATGCCACTAGTGCCGAGGACGGGTTGAAGAAGGCTCGCCAACTGGGATTGTATATCTCGGAGGGAAAGGACAAGGGCAAGCGCCCTAATACCAACAACAACAATGGTGGTAACTCCTCCAACAATCAGAACAACAAAGGCAAGCAGGCTATGGTGGCCGACACAGCCCAGAAACTTGAGTTAAAACCGGTAGACAAGCAATGGCCGCAAGTGACCTACTCCTTCGAAGACGGCCATGTCAAGCCCATCTTGGATATGCTCATACAAGGAGATAGAATTCAGCTCCGTCCACTAAGACGGGAACCTCGGACGACAGAAATGGAGAGCCCAAAGTACTACTATTACCACCGCTACGTCCACCATGCTACACACGACTGCTACCAACTAAAACGATATATCCAACATCTCATCGACTCGAAGGCTCTGGCCATTGATTTCGAGGAGGTAACCGTGGCAGCCAACATGGTGTTCATACAGTTTGGAAGCATCCCTCCGACAGAGACTCAAGACGGCGAGATACCCATCCCTCGGGCGACAATGGAGATTGCTAATCTTCCGCCTCCTCGAGATCAGGCTATTGGTCTGGTAACCCTCACCATGTCACGAGGGGAGGTTATGTGGGTCCATCCAGATTTGGTACCAGAAGTGACTCAGTCCACACCACCCTCCATTGGCAAGAAGGAGAGTAGAAAGGTCAGATCCTGCCGCACAATCTTGGCAGATGTCGAAGAAGCCACAGCTGTTGTCACTCAGTCTGGTGCTCAATCCCAACCTACGATAGATAACTCGACTGAAGAGCATCAGCCGGCCACTGCTGACACTCCGGGACATTCCCAACCTCCGACGACCGACAAGCCTAGGCCGAAGGAGACTCGCTTTGAAAAATCCCTCCGAAAAGAGACACCTCATGGGCTGAAAAGGCCCTACAACTTTGACATCTTGGCGCAATTGGCCAACACACCGGCCAAATTGTCATTATACGAGCTCCTAAGACTCTCCAAGGACGTTCGCACGGCTTTGAGTGATGCACCCCAGAACGCTGACGCATATCTAGCTCAGGTCAACCTCATGGGAGAGAACCCGCCTACAGATCTCCAAGACAGAGCTTACACAGGAGCGATGCCCAACATTGTCTTCACTCCACAGGACATGCTCATCAAAACCAACCTACACGATCGACCGCTATATTACACTGGATACATTGGCGACGTAAAGGTGGACCGGATGCACATTGATCATGGTTCTTCTATAAGCATCATCCCGAAGGGTCTGTTACATCATCTTTGCATTCCTATGCATCGTCTGACACTAACAAGCACCGCCATCAGCGGTTTTAATTCGGGCAGGAGCTACCCGATTGGAAAGATTCGCCTGAAGTGCCAAATCGGTGATCTTCAGTCAGAAGTAACCTGTTACGTTATAGACGCGAACACTTCCTATAATATCCTCTTGGTCTGTCCCTGGATACACGAATACATGATCATGTCTTCCACACTGCATCAGTGCTTCAAGTATGTCGACAAATACGGCTTCGTGAGGACAGAATTTGCCGATATCGATCCCTTCAAAGGGGTCGAATCCTACTACTCAGACTCCTGCTTATACAAAAAGTCGAAGAGGCACCTTGGTGGAGGAGATGTACAAACTCGTGCCGAGACGGCCACAGGATCAGAAGAACCTCTGACGATCCACCTCCATGCTCGTAAACCTGGCAAGTCCATACCCCTTACGGCCGCTCTGCGTAAGGACGCAATCAGCCTCTCGGCACAAGAAGGGCAAATAATAATTCGGCTGCCAAGGTCCGGTCAAGCGCCAAGACCCACAACGGAGCCACTGACAATCAGACGCCTAGATTCAGCCAGTCACAAATGGAGAAGCTCAATCCCTCTGACAAGCCAATAACGATACGTCTTCCCAAAAAGAATCGTCAGCCCGATGCAAAGTCTGGGGCTTGTAGCGAGCCAAACACTCCCCGCCCAGCATCGAGTTCCAAACTGGAGGTCGCTAGTTTGCCAACGACTCCACGTTCTGCTCCACCAGCAGAGCCACTGATGATCAAGTTGCCTAAGTCATCCTCTCAGTCTTTATTTATACAGGGGGTGGCCGAAGAAGAACCAGAACAGGCCAAGTATGTGGCCGCTCACACTGATGTTCCATCCGCAGATAATGTAATCCCGCTAGAAAAGATACCTTACTTCATCAATAAAGGGCTATCTTTGAACTACACCGAGCTTAATAAGCTTTGTACAATGTATGTTATGGAACACGGTATAGGCGCTCACCTACACACACAGGTGACAAATGTTTACACCGCAAATCGGCTCACTCCCGCGGAAGACGCATACTGCATAATCGAGGAAGGGGATCATCCAATCATCTTTGGTCGGAAGAATGATCCACAGCCCTTCACCATAGAAGAAGTTGATCTCAAATCGGACGCCGGGAGGCTGCCTCTCTATCTATATAGCCCCCAATCCAAATATCTTATACAAAAACAGGGGAATGATCTGGAGATTACGCCAGATTACGCCAGGTTTAAAGTACGACACTGGTCGACAATTACCTTTAAAGTTGCCAGTTCCAGCTGGCAAACCACAGGACTACTACAACAAGACCCGATACGGACTGGGATATGTCACACCAACAACGACCCCTGAAAGCTCAGATGAGGAATGCGATTGGCAGTCACACTCAACCAGATCACCAACTTCTGATTCGGATATCAGCATCGGAGATATATTCAGACAGGTCTTGTCTGTCAATATAGCGTTCGCTGATGCTTACAAAGAAGGTAAAGACTTTCCTGAACTCCTCGAATTAGAGCCGTGGGCCCAACAGCTGGATGTGCAATGGGAGAAGCGGTTTAAACAAATAGAGCCTCATACTGAAGATGAGGTCATGCAAGTAGATCTAGGCAGCGACTCTTCTCCAAAACCAATCTTTGATAGTAAAAGCCTGGCAGACGAAGAGCGAGAATCACTACTGGAACTCGTTGAAGACATGCCAGGGTTAAATCCCGATATTGCTCTTCACAAACTCAACATTCGGCTTGATGTAAAGCCGGTCAAACAACAATAACGACGCTTGCGTCCAGGCATCACGGATGCAATCGAAGCCGAAGTCAACAAACTGATAGACATCGCCTTCATTCGTGAGGAGCAACATCCGGACTGGGTCGCCAACATAGTACCAGTCCTCAAGAAGAATGGAAAGATTCGAATCTGCATCGACTTTCGTAATCTGAACGAGGCATGCCCCAAAGATGAGTTCCCCCTCCCTATCACAGACATCATGATTGACAACACCTGCGGCTTCGAACGTATGTCGTTCATGGATGGCTTCTCGGGGTACAACCAAATTAAGAAGTCTCCCGACGACGAAAAGTATACATCGTTTCGAACACCAATAGGCATGTTCTGCTACACAGTCATGTCTTTTGGTTTAAAGAATGCTGGCGCCACATATCAAAGAGCCATGAGCATTATCTTCAGGGACCACTTGCGCAAGACAGTAGAGTGCTATGTTGATGACATCGCTGTCAAAAGCCGCTCTAAGGAAGATCATCTGCATGATCTAAGGACAGTGTTCGACCTAATACGAGCGCACAATTTGAAAATAAACCCTACGAAGTCCTTCTTGGGCGTATCCAGCAGGAAGTTCTTGGGTTTCATCATCACATCCCAGGATATCCACGTAGACCCTAAGAAGACAAAGGCAATCATAGAGATGGGTACTCCAAGAAATCTCCGAGAACTCCGAGGCCTCCATGGGAGGTTAGCTTACATCAGGAGGTTCAATTCCAACCTCTCCGGGCGATGTCAGCCATTCACGCATCTCATGAAGAAGGGCGTCTCATTCGTATGGGATGAAGAATGCCAGCGTGCCTTCGGTAGCATTAAATAATATTTGTCGAACCCTCAAGTCCTGGTGGCCCCGATTGCTGGAAAACCATTCCTGCTCTATATATGGGCAATAGAGCATTCCCTCGGCGCTCTGCTAGCACAAAACAACGATGCAGGCTATGAGCAAGCTATATGTTACCTCAGCCGTATGATGATTGGGCCAGAGTACCGATATACCACCGTAGAAAAGGAATGCCTCGCCCTAGTGTTCGCCATTCAAAAGATGTGACACTATGTCATGGGGCAAACCATATATGTGATATCACGAGTCAACCCCGTCAGGGTCCTCATGACTAAACAAGGGGCACTCAGCTCTCGCCTCGCTATGTAACGTCCCAGTCCCAAAATACTTAGGACTAGGTACGTATCCATGCCAGCTGTATACATACGAAGTACACTCCAATATATGGAACCCTTGTATGTATACATAAGCTGTAAAATACAGTAGAACCATAATAACTAAATCTCATCCACTAAATAAATAAATGATATAAAAACAACTTTGAATTTGTCATGTATATAATCGTTGGGCGGAGACAAAGTCCACTACCAACTATCTCAAGTAAAAGGTACATGGAGGAATAGATGAAAGATCAAGACTAGCCAAGTACAATCATCTTGGAAAGGATGGAGAAGATCATGGCCTCGACTAGAACACCTGCAATATCACAGAAGCACACACACCTGGAAAGATAACCAGGTCCTCAGAGGGACGTAACAAGATACAGGAAGAAAATGCCATATGAACTGAATATAAATGCACCATAAAATAAAGATAAAGTAAAAACGTCCAAACCATAACACGGCTCAATATCCCATCATCGAAACAGTAGGCTACCCCTATAACGAAACAAGGACAAGGGACAACTTACTATTCTGTGATGTGACATTTTTCCATGCTATGATTGGAATATGGAATTTGCTAAGGTCTCCTAACCTTTCTAGTAGACAATTTAGAAGATATATCGATGTATGGGCAGGTGAAGGCTGACTCCCCCAGGACAAGGTAACAACTCACAACATGCACACGTTAGTACCAATACTATCAGCCGGCATAACTCGAGGCTAGCGGCCCACGTGACCCATCAGTCCACATAGCTCGAGGCTAGTGACCCTCGCGACTCGACTACCGTAGTACGCAGTTACTACGACTTTTTGGAATTGGGGTAGCCCGTACATTCAACTGTCTTCTCCCTCCCAAGGTCACTAACAAAAGGTAGTTCGCTAAGACTAGGTCCATATGCATACAAAAAGGCAAGAAGGAAAAATAACTGAAAAGCAATAAAGTGAACTAAAAAATGGATCCAACTGCAAACAAAAAATAAATGTGCAGTAAATAAATAAATAAAGATGTATCTAATTATAAACTGTAAATAAGGCAAGGTATCTTGCCTGAGGGTGGTGCGAGAAGCAGCAAAATCCAATAATCAGAATCGTCAACACGAAAGTCAAAATCCACAAGAAGCTCCGGATGCTGAAACAAATATCACGAACGAGTTTAGAATAAAAGATATGCCTAGGAAACGCCTGTCCAAAAGTCAAATTCTGGAACAGGGGCAATTTCGTAATTTTGGGTCAAAACGATGTCCGCCGTTGGACCCGTTTTGTACCAAAATGCGTGCCATAACCTATGGTCTCTAAAGTCGTCAAACTACATATTTATATATTTGTTTTGATGAGATGAACCCAACGGTATGTCCAATTTTGGATTACGGTGGGCTGTGCACAAAATCGTCCGTTGAGTGGGATTGTGGGCCCGCCAAAATAGCGTCCCGATCAACGGTCTCAGAATCGGACCAAACTTGGCTCACAGGACCAGAAAAATATTTTGAGTCCAATAGCGCAAGTTTCATCGCGATTTGATGAGTGTGCACAAAATAATTGGAAAATTCCGGAAAGCCCGATACACAAAAAAATCGACGGATACGGACCAATTTCGTTGCGCACACGCAACCAATTTGAATTCTGTCAATTCTCACATGTCCACAAATTCGATACGGACCTTTCGGTACTCTCGATTTGCGGCGGGGTCGCCGGTTTGTCGGGACGTACCTCGTACGGGGTTTTTTTAAGGTTTATAAAAACTGATTTTTTAATATATTTAATTTAATTAAAACTGAAATTTATTGTAGAATAAATAAATCTTTTTGAAGGTGCTGAAAGAGGGTCATGTAGGCTATCTACAAGAATTTACGGATCTACAATCGGATTAGAATTGAAGGAGAAATCGATTGGGAAAGTGGGATACCTTAAAGTGGGAATCTGTTGTTGTGTTTGTTGTCGTCGTGACGACCGGGAGGCGGGGATGCTGTCGCTTCGGCGAGACTGGCACGTACGTCGAGGAGAGGGAGGAGGATGGAGGAGAGAGGAGGAAGAAGATGGAGAAGAAATTAGGGTTTTCTTGCTAAACATATATATAAGTTGTAACTTATATATATATAAACAAAGGGGGAGGGGGTCGGCCATCTTGTAAAAGGTTGCTGCTACGATGCTTGTAAAGGGGTCGGCCAAGTAGCAGCACATGCTGCTGCTATGTGGGAGCAAGCCAAAATGTGGGCGGCCATGAAGGTTTGTTATTTTATTATTATTATTTTCTTTTTCTTTTCTTTTCAATCAATCCTTTAAATAAATCTACATCTATATATGCATATGTATATATCCATACATATACACCATAAATATATAAAAAATCTAAATAACAATTTAAATGTTATCTAACCAAATATTTAATATATTTAAACATATCTATATATATACATATATATAAAAATTCAATCACTCAAGATAATAATAACATTTCAATAAACATATTTATTAAATGTTCACAAAATAAATTTAATATTAATAAAATAATAAAAATTTCTCCAATGGGTGGACTGTACGACATACCCTTATCCGGGTCCAGAAAAATGTACCATTTTAAAAAAAAAATTATTATAATAATAAAATACCAATAATTGTACAAATAATTAAATAATTAGAAATTGTACATGAAATTCTAAAATAACTTATGAAATATTTGTATATACATAAAATATGCCTACATGGCCACGTTTGGTCACACTACATGCTTATATGGGCTTAAATTTGGTTCGGGCCCAATTCGGACTGAATTGGACAAACCGGGTCATCTAAAATCAATATGTAAAATAATATTTAATTAAAATATTTTAAATGCGTTATTTCACAACTCGGCCTGGTTTTCCTAGTTCGAACTGAACTATGGCTAGGCCTCCCACGACATGGCTAATATACTGGTCAAAGCACACTGCTACATCTTTCGTGCCAAAATTCACAAACGTCTTGTGTTCCAAAATTTAACAATGGCTAAGGTCATTTCTAATAATAAAAAAATCTTAAATTGCATAAATTAATTTGAAGTCTAATAAAATAATAAAAAATAAATTTTAAAAAAATAGGGTTTTACATCCTACCCAACTGACAAGAATTTCGTCCTCGAAATTTAGGATTAATATGGTAGTTAGGGTTGGGGGATGGGAAGAGTTAATCCATACCAAAAATACAATTAAATTTGGTGGAGGCGATAAAACGGCGTTCATCACCACCATGCAGTAGAAAATTGTTGAGTCGATATATACAAAAATATATCATGGTTATGGAACTGAATAAGGGTTTCTAATGAAGGTAGCAAAATTTTTGGATATCCAATTTAGAAGAGTAATAAGGAAATGAGTAGATCAAAGAGAATAATTAGACGTTTGGGTGATATGGTTCCTTGAGAGAAACTGGAGAGTAATCGCCTCGATTGAGAGTTTGATTTAAGTGAATGATTAGAATCATTCTCGAGTGCTCAAGGATAATTTGAAAGGCATGCTAACAATTCTAGGGTTGAGAAATGAGGAGTAGTTAAAGGCGGGGATATGGCCACATGAGTCGGAAGGTGGCTATCTAAATTTGTGTATAATTAACCGATTTGACAACCAAAGATGATACCTTGAGTCTATCTTAGCAAGTACAGTGCCCTGTCTTTCCAAAATAAGTAAAAGACAAGAACAACAAAGGTTTCAAAGACGGTGTTATATATTTAGTACGAATTGCGGGGCTCATAGGCGGCAAAAATAATTCAACAGAGAATTGTCAAAGCGGTCGCGGATGAGACTCTAAGGCAAGTTTAACTATGTCTCCATCCGCATTGAATAGGTTATGATAAGCGAACCAAAATGCAATAGGTTGATCAGACCATCATGCACCGGTTCTAATTTGACAATATGTTAGTGGGTGCACTCAATAAAATATTTCATGATCAAGCTCGAAAAAGATAAGCTTGCAAAACCAAGGATAATTTAGCAGCATCAGGTTGTTGAAATATAAGTAAGGGAGGTAATATCGAAGGAATTTAATTAGTCCAAGATCTTTTAACCTCAAGTCTCGTCCGAAGTTTGGGAGCTATACAGTTGTCCTAGTATTTCCTCATTTATGGCTTGGTAGACTAGATAAGGTAGGGTCCTCTGAATTTATAGTCTAAGTGAACTTACCAATGTGGTTCATGAAGAAAAAAAAGTTTGCTAGGTGGTGAGGTATTCTACCCAACTTACAAAAGTTAAACTAATAGTATCATGGGACAATGGGTCAAGCAATCAAGATAAAGTACAATTTAAGCATTTAAGGAATTTAGTAGAACACAATCACATATCGGGTCGAAAGAATTGAGTCGAGGTGGAATCCCTATCCATGGTCGAAAACGTATCGGTATCATGGTAAAGATTTTAGTTTGGCCATTTTGACCATAAGGTCATATAAAAAAAAATAGAGTACAAGGAGATGGATTTTGGTTGGACATGATATGTCTACAGGAAGGTGGGCTTGTCTAGGTCTTATATGTGAAATTTGTTGGAAGAAAAAATATAGTGTTGTACTCCAAATATACAAGTCACGGTAGGGGACGCCAGAAGATCAAAAATAGAAAGTAGGAATTAACGAGGTGATAATTAATGCACAAAATAAAGAAGATCAAGTTAAAGCATGAAATAAAATTAATTAGAGAATCCAATAAAATTATTTAGGGACATAGTTCTAGAGAGAAGATAGTCCACTAGATGAATACAGTTAAGGAACCATTAACTCATTATTCAAATTGTAAATGGGTTAGAAGGTCGCAATTAAAAGATCTAGAATTGAAGGAAGGTCGAGTAAGCCGAGGTGGAAATACAGTCACATAGTTGGGTAGATGACTAACAACACTTGTGTATATACTATTATCATGGTCATGGGTGACATGGCAATTAGTGTGGAATACTCGGTAGGGTTATCTTGGGGTCTACCATTAAAATTTCAACTCGAATTTCCTCCAAAAAAGTTTCAAAAATAAACTTTCAAAAATAAACCACCAAAATTTGTATTCACTCCAATCTGTTCAAATTCATCATAAAAAAATTTAAATCACTCTCATAAATCTCAAAGCGAAATTTTATCACGTTAATACTAACCTTTTGCAAAACTAACGTTTAAATTCAACTATTTAAATCAAGATTTCATAATTTACGAATCCATAAAAATTTCACAATCAATCAAAAATTTAACACTCTAAAATGTTTCCAACAACTCATAAAAACTCTTAGCATATTAAAAGCAATCTCAAAAATTTAAGCTCAATGCTCTCATCAATTTTAACTTCTATTCATGCTAAGTTACTCCAACAAAATCACAACTTTTAAATGGTTACTTCCTTTAAATAAATCAAATAACTTTCCATCACATCCTTCAAAATTCTTCCAAAAAATTTAGTATTTGCAATCCTTCATTAAACTAAAATTTTAAATAACCTTTATCAGTCAAAAATTTTTTTTTACCAAAAATATAAATAGATTTGTAAATCCTCAATCATAGGACACCATTTAAAATAAAAATTTCTCAAAAAAAATCATTTTCATGACTTTTAAATTTTTTAAACCAAATTTCACCATCATTACTTCCACTTAAAATTCAAAATTTAATAAACACGAAAATCGCAAGTTGTTCAACTCAAATTTAAATAATTTCTATGGCCATTTTTAAAATCTAAGATCATTTTCAAACCAAATTTATAACTGTTCAAAGGTGTATAACTATAATACAATAAATCATGAACATTAAAACTCGAAAATCAAATAAATTTTATATTTGTTCAAAGATGTATATCTATCACCCAAACTCATAATTATCACAACTCGAAAAGCAATTCAATTTTATACTTGTGCAATGATGTATAACTATAATCCAATAAATCATAAATATCAAATATTTGAAAATCAATCAATTTCTTAAACCAAGTATGAAATCCAATAAATCCTCTAGTGTTTACTATTTAAAAATCTCAAGGTTAAAACTTTCTTTGGTAGTATCCTACTTTACCAATTACTAATCATTAAATCACACACAAAAAACATTTTTAAATCAATTAGAGTCTTGAATGTATTACAATTGCCAATATAACCATTCTAGCCATGTGTTTGTCCTATGAGCATATACTAGTGTAGTCATCTTCCTAGTTGATACTAAGCACGAAAATATGAATCGACGGTAGAAAAGAATCAAGCAAGATGCAGTTCAAGGAGGTCGATCGAGAGTTCGAAATTTGAAGCCAAGGGAAGAGGTCAATTTGTATGGATGAGATTCCTAGATTCTAACCCTATGTTGCAGGCTCACATCGGTACAGTAACGTAACCGAAGTGACAAACTCGACCTGCATGGGCCACCACAAAAACATGTAATGCCCAGTCCCAAAATACTTAGGACTAGGTACGTATCCATGCCAGCTGTATACATACGAAGTACACTCCAATATATGGAACCCTTGTATGTATACATAAGATATAAAATGCAGTAGAACCATAATAACTAAATCTCATCCACTAAACAAATAAATGATATAAAAGCAACTTTGAATTTGTCATGTATACAATCGTTGGGCAGAGACAAAGTCCACTACCAACTATCTCAAGTAAAAGTTACAAGGAGGAATAGATGAAAGATCAAGACTAGCCAAGTGCAATCATCTTCAAAAGGATGGAGAAGGTCATTACCTCGACTAGAACACCTGCAATATCACAGAAGCACACACACCTGGAAAGATAAACAGGTCCTCAGAGGGACGTAACAAGATACAGGAAGAAAATGCCATATGAACTGAATATAAATGCACCATAAAATAAAGATAAAGTAAAAGCGTCCAAACCATAACACGGCTCAATATCCCATCATCAAAACAGTAGGCTACCCCTACAACCAAACAAGGACAAGGGGTAACTTACTATTCTGCGATGTGACATTTTCCCATGCCATGATTGGAACATAGAATTTGCTAAGGTCTCCTAACCTTTCTAGTAGACAATTTAGAAGACAAATCGATGTATGTACAGGTGAAGGCTGACTCCCCCAGGACAAGGTAACAAATCACAACACGCACACGTTAGTACCAATACTATCAGCCGGCATAACTCGAGGCTAGCGGCCCACGTGACCCATGAGTCCACATAGCTCGAGGCTAGTGACCCTCGCGACTCGACTACCGTAGTACGCAGTTACTATGGCTTTTTGGAATTGGGGTAGCCCATACATTCAATTGTCTTCTCCCTCCCAAGGTCAATAACAAAAGGTAGTTCGCTAAGACTAGGTCCATATGCATACAAAAAGGCAAGAAGGCAAAATAACTGAAAAGCAATAAAGTGAACTAAAAATAGCAAGTAATGGATCCAACTGTAAACAAAAAATAAATGTGCAGTAAATAAATAAATAAAGATGCATCTAATTATAAACAGTAAATAAGGCAAGGTATCTTGCCTGAGGTTGGTGCGAGAAGCAGCAAAATCCAATAATCAGAATCGTCAACACGAAAGTTAAAATCCACAAGAAGCTCCGGATGCTGAAACAAACATCACGAAAGAGTTTGGAATAAAAGATATGCCTAGGAAACGCCAGTCCAAAAGTCAAATTCTGTAACAGGGGCAATTTCATAATTTCAGGTCAAAACGATGTCCGTCGTTGGACCCGCTTTGCACCGAAATGTGCGCCATAACCTACGGTCTCTAAAGTCGTCAAACAATATGTCTATAGATTTTTTTGATGAGATGAACCCAACGGTATGTCCAATTTTGGATTCCGGTGGGCTGTGCACAAAATCGTCCGTTGAGTGGGATTGTGGGCCCGCCAAAATAGCGTCCCGATCAACGGTCTCAGAATCGGACCAAACTTGGCTCACAGGACCAGAAAAATATTTTGAGTCCAATGGCGCAAGTTTCGTCGCGATTTGATGAGTGTGCACAAAATAATTGGAAAATTTCGAAAAGTCCGATACGCAAAAAAATCGATGGATACGGACCAATTTTGTTGCGCACACGCAACCAATTTGAATCCCGTCAATTCTCACACGTCCACAAATTCGATACGGACCTTTCGGCACTCTCGGTTTGTGGCAGGGTCGCCGATTTGTCGGGACGTACCTCGTACGGGGTTTTTTTAAGGTTTATAAAAACTGATTTATCAAGATATTTAATTTAATTAAAACTAAAATTTATTGCAGAATAAATAAATCTTTTTGAAGGTGATAAAAGAGGGTCATGTGGGCTATTTACACGAATTTACGGATCTATAATCGGATTAGAATTGAAGGAGAAATCGATTGGGAAAATGGGATACCTTAAAGTGGGAATCTGTTGTTGTGTTTGTTGTCGTCGTGACGACCGGGAGGCGGGGATGCTGTCGCTTCGGCGAGACTGGCATGTACGCCGAGGAGAGGAAGAAGGATGGAGGAGAGAGGAGGAAGAAGATGGAGAAGAAATTAGGGTTTTCTTGCTAAACATATATATAAGTTGTAACTTATATATATATAAACAAAGGGGGAGGGGGTCGGCCATCTTGTAAAAGGTTGCTGCTACTATGCTTGTAAAGGGGTCGGCCAAGTAGCAGCACATGCTGCTGCTATGTGAGAGCAATCCAAAAAGTGGGCGGCCATGAAGGTTTGTTATTTTATTATTATTATTTTCTTTTTCTTTTCTTTTCAATCAATCCTTGAAATAAATCTACATCTATATATGCATATGTATATATCCATACATATACACCATAAATATATAAAAATCTAAATAACAATTTAAATGTTATCTAATCCAAATATTTAATATATTTAAACATATCTATATATATACATATATATAAAAATTCAATCACTCAAGATAATAATAACATTTCAATAAACATATTTATTAAATGTTCACAAAATAAATTTAATATTAATAAAATAATAAAAATTTCTCCAATGGGTGGACTGTACCACACACCCTTATCCGGGTCCAGAAAAATGTACCATTTTGTAAAAAAAATTATTATAATAATAAAATACCAATAATTGTACAAATAATTAAATAATTAGAAATTGTACATAAAATTCTAAAATAACTTAGGAAATATTTGTATATACATAAAATATGCCTACATGGCCACATTTGGTCACACTACATGCTTACATGGGCTTAAATTTGGTTCGGGCCCAATTCGGACTGAATTGGACAAACCGGGTCATCTAAAATCAATATATAAAATAATATTTAATTAAAATATTTTAAATGCGTTATTTCACAACTCGGCCTGGTTTTCCTAGTTCGGACGGAACTATGGCTAGGCCTCCCACGGCATGGCTAATATACTGGTCAAAGCACACTGCTACATCTTTCGTGCCAAAATTCATAGACGTCTTGTGTTCCAAAATTTAACAATGGCTAAGGTCATTTCTAATAATAAAAAAAATCATAAATTGCATAAATTAATTTGAAGTCTAATAAAATAATAATAAATAAATTTTAAAAAAATAGGGGTTTTACATGCTACATGGACAATATTACTATCCTCCTACCATATGATCTTCGTCCCGCAAAAGGCTGTTAAAGGTCAAGCTCTGGCAGACTTTTTAGTAGCCCAACTAGGCTCGGAGTCGGCCATAATATATAAAGAAATCCCAGATGAGATCGCCGACTCGCATGCGGCCTCTCACGATGATATATGGCGAATGTTCTTCGACGGCGCTTCAAGGACCGGATCCAAGGGCAATATCGTCGTCGGAGTCGGGGTGGTGCTCGTTTCTCCTTCCGGACTGGTGATCAATCGTGCTTACTCCCTCACAGAACCCTCCTCTAACAATGTGGGCGAGTACAACGCTTCATTCATTGGACTCCAACTTGCAAGAAAGCTAGGGGTAGAATATCTTGAAGCATACGGCAATTCACAGTTAATCATCAATCAGATCCGGGGTTCATACAAAGTCTGCCATGAAGACATGGTCCCCTATCACCAAGTAGCGATCAATATCATCTCGCCGTTCGAGGGGTTCTTTATCGAACACGTTTCCAGACTCCAAAATATCGAAGCCGATGCCTTAGCTGGCCTTGCCGCTTCCCTAGCGGTTCCAAACTATGCTCATCAATCGGTGGATGTGATATGCCATGAACTGGTCTGTCCCAAGAACAACGTTCAATTCATGGCAAGTTATTCCGCTCAGACGATCGACAAAGTCCCAGACTGGAGACAACCATTCATTGACTTCGTAGTCTACGACATTCTGCCGGAGGATCCAAAGGAAGCCACCTCTATTAGAAGGCATTCTCTCAGATTCTTCTACGATACAGAGACGAAAATGCTGTATCGCCGATCCCACGATGGATTATTTCTTCGATGTATGTCAAACGCAGAAGCCAAAGAAGCCGTACGCAAAGCTCATGATGGTGTCTGCGAGGCCCATCAGCATGGCCCAAAATTGTAAGACCGTCTTCGCCGAATGGGCTAGTACTGGCCCACGATGGTAGCAGATGCGACAGACTATACAAGAAAGTGCAAAGCCTGCCAAGTCCACGCGGACTTCATCTACCAGCCATCCGAATTTCTACATCCGACAGTGGCATCCTGGCCATTCGAAGCATGGGGAATGGATATCATCGGTCCGATCACTCCACCCTCTTCCCGATGACATCGCTTCATACTCGCCATCACAGATTACTTCTCCAAATGGGCGAAAGCTGTTCCGCTGGCAGAAGTGAAAACTCCAAACGTGATCAGCTTCCTCAAACATCACGTCATCTATCTCTTTGGACTGCCCCGAAGGATCGTCCATGATAATGGTTCGCAGTTCGTAAGCCATGTCTTCTATCGGTTCTGCGACAAGCACCACATCCAGAATATTGCTTCAACACCATACAATCCTGCAGCGAATGGGTTGGCAGAAGCATTCGAAAAAACCATCATCAAGTTGCTCAAGAAGATCATATCGTCCAACAAATGCGACTGGAACAAGAAGCTTGGTGAATGCTTATGGGCGTACCGTACTAAAGTCCGAATGGCCACTGGGAATAAACCATTCTCCCTGGTGTACAGGAGTGAGGTAGTTCTCCCATTAGAGACTCAAATACCCTCGCTCCGCGTCGCTCTCACTTACCAATTGACAACAGATGATAACTACCGTCGCCGGATACAAGAGTTGGAGGCCTTAGATGAAAAGTGCCTCTTGGCTCAGCAACAGATCGAGCTATATCAAGCACGCATCTCCGGAGCCTTCAACAAGAAGGTTAAAATTAGAACATTCCAAGTAGGCGATCTCGTTCTGGCAGTTCGGAGGCCGATGGTTATGATTCACAAAATCGTCGATAAATTCCAAACAAAGTGGGAAGGGCCATTTATCATTGAGGCTGTATTCTCCAATGGTGCTTACCACCTCGCGAAACAAAACAGTGACTTGCTCATGTTGTCCGTCAACGGCAAGTTCCTGAAGAAATATTATGTCTAAATAACATTCTCCAAATTACAAATTATTGAGTTATGTACCCGTCGGTACCGCTGAACTCACATTCTCCGAATCCCAGATTATTGAGTTCTGTACCCTCCGGTACCGCTGAACTCACATCCTCAAAATTCTAGATTGCTGAGTTATGTACCCTTAGGTACCGTTGAACTCACATTCTCCGAATCCCAGATTATTGAGTTATGTACCCTCCGGTACCGCTGAACTCACATCCTCAAAATTCTAGATTGCTGAGTCATGTACCCTCCAGTACCGCTGAACTCACGTTCTTCCTCCAAATATCCCAGATTGCTGAGTTATGTACCCGCAGGTGCCTCCGAACTTACATTCTGGTCACTCTTTCAAATAGTAAGTCATGTATGACCATACCTCTGAACTTATTTCTCTGAAAGAGCTCCTCCCTCATGATCCACTACCCGCACTCTCAGTGCACAAAAAGGGTAACAGATCCACAAAATTTCTAAAACAACCACGTCGATCTTACCTCTGAGTCGTTTCACTTCCGCCAAAAACAAATCACCCCTCTACATAGAACTTCCATGTCCGCATTACCTCTGAGTCATCCTATGATCCCCTTATTGGAGCCCACTTCTGCCATGTCCTCATTACCACTGAGTGGGAAGGCTCCATCGAAGAAACCCTCATATTTGCCATGTCCTCATTACCTCTGAGTAAATATGTTGGTCCTCCCTCGACTTATTATCTGTACCAAAAAATAAAACCTAAGGGTACGCTAAGGATAATAGGTCAACAAATGTCCTCTGTTGACCACAAATATCCTCTGTTGAGTCCACTCCTGCCATGTCCCCATTACCTCTGAGTAGGAAGACTCGGCGGTAAAAGCCCCCATACTTGCCATGCCCTCATTACCTCTGAGTAAGTATGATGGTTTTCCCTCGTCTTATTATCCGTATCCTGAACTAGGGTGCGCCAAGGATAATAGGCCCACAAATGTCCTCTGTTGACTACAAATGCTGTACTAAGTTTCCTAGTACATGCACATCATTTCTCATCATGCCCCGGGAGCCCAGGTGCTCCATGGCATTCGTTCTCCCGATACCCGGAACGTCCATGACCACATTACCGTGGAATTGTTCTAGGTATCCCCATCAAACTTGTTATCCGTACCTAAAACCTAGGTATGCCAAGGGTAACAGGTCCACAAACAAGTCCCCCAAGCGGGGAGAACACCACCATATCACCACAGGCAAAACAAGCAGTACAAATAAAGGGTAAAATAAAGCATACTCTTTTATTTGGAAGGCAAAAGTACTATATGTTCTAGGGACAACGTCCAACTTAAAGAAAGGAAAAGAACAGAAAAAAAGAAGGAAAAAAGCCGTCTAGGGTTCGGTGGCACATAATTCCAGGAGACGGTTCTTCACCAAGGTGGTCCCCTGTTCAAGCCGCTGCCTAGCTCGGCGCTCAGCCTCCTGGGACAACTGCTCTGCATCGTCCAAGTACATGTGTGCCCGCCAGCTATCCTCCAGTTTCTTCAGAGTGAGCTCCAGACCGGCAGAAGCTCGATTAACTCTGTCAGCCTCCTGGATAATTAGCCCCCTTTCGGTGCAAGCAGCCTCAAGCTCAGACTCCAGGAAAGCTAACTTCCTCTGAAGCTCAAGGATCTGCTCCCGCGTGTCAATGACCCCACGGGAGGCAGTAGCTTCCCGAGCCATAACATCTTCACTCTCGCAGCTCAACTGATCATATCGATCAGACAGATCGCGAAGGTCCTTCAGTATGACCGACTTGGTCTTTTCTCGAGCAGCCCTTATATTCTCTACAGCAGCTTTGAGGAAACCGTGCTCCTGATCTATGGCAGCAGACAGATCAACCTACCGCAGCACCTGAAGATGGGCCACCAGCTGATCAGCCTCCAGTAATTTCGCCTCCAAAAGTGCAGCTACCCCCGCCCCACCGGAAAGAGTCTTAAGAATATCAATATGACCCTGGGCGCATTGCCGAGCCAAGGCAAAAGAGGTCCCTCGTTCCACAGCAGCCACTTCCCCTCTCTTCAAGTGGCGATAGAAGCTGTCAACCACGTCCTGTGATGCTTTGTCCAGAACCTCTATAGAGGATGGCGTCAAAGGAAGCGTGGCCGGCAACGTCGAAGGAGGCACGCTAGAACTTGCCACCAGGAAGACAAATTTTGAGCGGAAAGAGGCACGGATAGCGGCTAACTCCTCCTCCGCCACCCGAAGAGTCTGGACACTCGGCAGGGCAGAGAGGTCGACTCTCGGAGCCGACTGAGCAGAAGAGGACGTAAGAACCATTGTCCCCTGCCCCGGCTGTGCCGCCAACTGACTTCCCGAACTCGAGCAAGCGGGAGGCCCCTCAAGACGAGCCGAAAGGGGAAGGGGTACGCTCCTCTCCACCAGTTCTTCTTCGGCAGAGCCTGTCTCAACAATGTCCATCATCGGCACTGGAGAGGTAGGACCTGTATGTCCAGAGCAACTATCAATCAGTCTAATCCGAAGGATGTGATGATAGAGCGAATAGGCCTCCTCATGGGTCAAAATTCGACTTATCTTATCAATGGAGGATCGCGGATGCTGAGGTTCGTTCACAACCGCCATAGTCCCCTCATCAATACCCCCCAAACCGAATTTGGCTGGCTCTTTTGTCCCAACCACCCCGGAGGAAGGTACGACTCGATCAGCGTCACCTTGATAAAATTCAGCAGATCCGGGGACATGTTCATCGGAGCCCCCTCCGTCTCGAGGCATGACCTCAGCAACCTGGGATTCCTCCTCTTCTGACACCTACGAGAGTGAAGGAAAATGATTAAGATCGGTGCTAGATCAAAGGAAGAACTAAAGATGGTAGTAACTCGTTTTACCTCCCAAGCGGGGTCGGCCTCCTCACTTCTCTCCCTTATAGCTAGCTTGCGATGTCTGGTCGTAGCCTATTTTCGGGAGTAAGGAATACCGCCAATAGGGGAGATTTGCCTGCTATGCTTCCATACAGGACCAGGTGTAACATGTGGCTGATCGGCCACCATCTCATCTGACATAACAGGAGGCTGATTCGCCCCAACATCTTCTACCGGAAGGGAAGAGTTATCTGCATCATGCTCGTTATCCTCATCATCCGCAGTGGTGGAGTCCGAGTCTGGCACTTCGACTCTATTCTTCTTCTTCTTCCTCGTCTTGGCCCCCTGGGGCTTCTCATCCAAGCCGGTACCAACAATAAAACTGGCACCCGGGCTAAAACCGACGAGGAGCTTGTTTGCCATAACATGGTAAAGGGCCGTCATATACAAAATCTCTACCGACGCCTCAATATCAGAAACCAAAAAAGTGGCACGAGTATGGAATGTATCATAGTAATGCCAGGCCCTGATACCGTCAAGGAGGCTACCTTCAAAAACTAGACAAGAGCTGGGACTGTCCAGAAAATGCAGGATGTATCCAAACTGTCGGGCAAACATGCTGGGCAGGTAAGGCTCCAGGAAGACAGCATTGCGGTTGCGGTATACCAGATGGGCGGGGCGGATGTTACGCAACCACAGAAGCGTCTGGCCGTCTAAAAGCTGAGGAGGCCCAATACTATCGAGATGAACGTCCGCTATTTCCTCAACAGTGAAACGAGGGATGGATACGAAAAAGTCGTACCTATCTGCTCTCGCCAGTGCCATCCGGCAGGCACGTATGGTCTTGTACTCCCAAGGCTCATTCCGATAACGGAAGATAAAAGTGTCGTCAACAATCACCCCATCTTCAGAACCCGGCCTCATCAAAGACGGACAGTGCATCAGCAGCCACCCCAACAGATAATGATAGGGCAGCTCATCCGTTCAAAGTCTTTTGTCATATTGTGGGCAATAACCTTGGACGTAAAAGTACAGAGGCCACGGTGTATGCTGCACACCATGGCCAGTAGAAGAGCTAGTTTGACTCCAAAAACTAGCTTCACAGCAGGGAGGATAAAATTACGGCTGATCCTCTCAATAGAACCAGCTCCTCCCGAAACTACACAATTTCGCAGCCATACCATCAAGAATCCTGCCAGAAGCGCCTTCTCTGAAAGCTCTTGGGTATCCTGATAAAAATAACCTAAAGAGTCGGTTTGACTCCCAAATCTGTCACTGGTGGTGGCCACCCTCTTGGCCGACGACACCAAGGCCTGAACCGCCTTCCGTGATTGAGGACTTCGGGAAGTAACTCGGACTGAGGCTTCCATCGAGAAGATATAGCTTACCCAGTCCTCAGTATGGGGAGCATTCCCTTCCGAGCTGCTCTCATTCTTGGCTATCTGCTGGCACGTGCTACAGTGGCACAATATCTCCTGATAAATAGCCACGAAACCCGGATACCGTTATTCCAGCTCTTCGAACTCCTCATTCATAGGAGTGTACACCTCAAAAGCTTCACCCCCCAAGAAAGCTTGGAAACCACGTGCATCTCATGGAGTGCAAGCCCCATTTCCCCTACAGGTGTATAGAAGGTTCCCGTACGGCAGTTATACATCTCCAGCAAAGCCATGAATAATTGCTTGTTTACAGGTAAGCCATGGCTGGTGCCCCGAATAGCGTGATAAAGACCAATCTTACGCAGAAAAGTCTCATACTTTTACGAGATCCACATAGACAGATTGATCCATGAGGGGATGGGATATATCCAACTTGGGAGCGCCAACCGGCCAATCGGATAGGAACCTTTCCGAGCAAGTTGGTTCAGGAAAGTATCGGCTGAAGAAAACATAAAATTGGGACCCGGCACATTCAAGAAAGTACCCGGGGCCAATCCCATTACATAACGGCTGGCATGCACCTTACCCGCACACACTGACTTCATGCTGTTGTTGTAATGGATGTCGCCCACAAACATCCCATTCCGGGTAGGGGTCAAAGACCCTTCCATCTTCCTGTCCAGCGGGAGCATATTAAACTAAGATAGTGGGAAGTGATGCTCCATTTGAGGGATACGGATCGCCATCCCGTTAGAAATAAAGCTCCAGTTCTTCGATACATCTAAAACTTGACTGTTCTTCACAGTCAAAGCATCTCCGAAGAAGAACGCAGGTTTCAGGTATTCCCCTTCCAATTTCCCCGAATTTATCATGGCACATAGGAAGTAGAAGGGTTGGTTCTTGAGGGCATTCAACCTCGTCAAAGGCTCGTCACTAGGAAGCTGGTCCGCCACATACCGAACTATCTGGTCGTACCTGTAGCCCATGGTGGCTTGAGCATGACCCACCAGAGGTTCCTCCACAGCATTAGCTGGGAAATTCACTGAAAAGGAAACAAAAGAAATAAGATAAAAAAGATAGACAAAGAGAACTTATGGGTGTTTTCAAGCTTATGCGGCTCCAACTTAATGAAGCCTCGTGCGGCCCAACACAGAAAAGCACTTATGCGGCTCCGTCCAGCGAAGGTTCATGCGGCAGTGCTCTCATATGGCTCTCAGAGTTCGGATAAGTTCATGCGGCTTATGCGACAAACAAATTCGTACGAGTCTATGAGGCCCAGCGCAACTTATGCGGCCCCGTTAGGCGAAGTGCTTATGCGGCCATAGTAACAATTCTCATACGGCTCGGATATGGAGCATACCCCATGCGGCTCGGACATGGAGCATACCCCATAAGGCTCGGATACGAGACATACATACGGCACACATGAAGATGAAGGATCGCGCATAAGAGCATGCGACGTAGCCACAACAATTAGGGTTTCAAGCTCACGCAGCGTCCTTACCAGCAATGGTGGGGTGGACGTCGGGATGGACTACGGGCACGGTGGCTGGCAGAAGAGCTGCCACATTATCATTCGTCGCCGTGGTCGAAGTAGAAGCAGCTTTCTTACCCTTCGCCGCCGCAGCCGACGAAGATGCCGCCTTCTTACCCTTCGCCGCAACAGTCTTCTTGGGAGCCATCGATGATCGAAGAAGAGGATGACAATCGGGGCAGAAAAGGTTTGAATTGAAGGAGAGAGTAAAGAAGTTTCTTCTCTTAATTCCTCTTATTTATAGGAGGACTAAAGAGGGGGCACGTAGACCAATAACCGCTTCGGGTCATGTGCTGCAGGCAAAACAAAACCGACTCCTCAGATTTTGCTCCCTTTCTCATAAAGAAGATTCACCCAGGATATAAAATCTAAAGATTTAATAAACCGACCCTTGGGATTCTCCCAAAAGATGGCTCTAAAACGAATTAAAGGCAATTAATGACACGCACACGTGGCAGGGAGCCCATGCGGCTAGGAAATTTATACGGCTAGACAGGCCATGCGGCAAAGAGGTTCATGCGGCCAGAGCATCCTATGCGGCCAGCGGAGGTCACATAGCCATGCTTCTTATTCAAAGTATTTCAATTTTGTAAATTAAAAACTTTGAAGGGGGTCTTGTAGAAGCAAGGAAAAAGAACATGATTGCCCATGCGGCTCAGAGCAGGAAAACCCATGCGGTTCAAAAACAGACGAGCTTCATGCAGCTCAAGAGCATCATGCGGTTCAAAAGTCACCAACTTGAACATGCGGCTCAAGCAACACCACGTGGCCCTGCGGTTCGCTTCTACAATTGGCCATTAAGCAAAGGCCCTATTTAATGCTCTGACATAAAGGAGAACTGACGGCTCTGACATAAAGCTGCGATAATGACTCTCTCATAATGTTAGACTCCTAGGGAAATGAAGGAAATCTCTGACACAATCCATCAAACCCCAAAATCCTTCATGCGACCTTGACATGTGGACAGTCGCATGCAGGTCAGGCAGAGGCCACCCCATGCGGCTCACGTAGAGGCCACCTCATGCGGCTTAGACAGAGTCTACCCTATGCGGCTCACGAGGACTATCTTCATGCGGCTCACTGGGAAGCCACCCATCATGCGGTCTTCTATGCTCATGCGGCTCAGATCGTCTCCATACGGTTCAAATATTCAGAGGCCACGCCCAAGTAACCTTGACACGTAGCCAGTCTTATTCGGCTCAGTAGGGAACAATTCTCATGCGGTTCGGATTTCCCAAGTGGCTTGCGGTTAAGACACGTGGCAGAAGATTAGTTTTTCCTGCGTCCCTACAGCTAGCAGCATAATAATAGTGGGACACGTGGCATCAAATCGATCAAGATTCATCAACAAATCCCAACAACCAGGTTTAGTGCCATCCTCATAATTACTGGGATCAAATTAGATCATTTGTAATCATGCAAATTGAACACGTGGAGGGAGATCCGAACTTGGCATAACAAATCATGAGGATTTATGGCAATCATCATTAATTGCCCACAGAGATTTGGTGCAATCTACATTAATTACCTAGATTTGCTACAATCAGAATGAAGGGCCCGGATTAATTGGTCCTTAACCGCCGACTTATCAAAGAGGCAATCATTGCAAACCCTAATGATTGCATCCTACTCCTATAAATAGCAAGGTGCCATTCCCTTACAAAAAAGAGGATTTTTGGGGAGAGCACTAGAGCACCTGGAGAGACCTGAAAAGAGATTACAGAGAGACAAAGGCACACACAGAGGGCATCCTGAGAGCATTTCTTTCCCGGAGCCAAGGCTGTATCCGATCGTCCAAGGAGTAAGGCAGAGCTGCCGTCGCTTTTCCGAGCCTCTACCGTCACCCCCCAGAATCTAAAATAAACAATTGTACTTAGATTGTTGTACCTAGGTTTTCGTCCCTCGACTTTCTTTGTACAAGAAAGTTTGTATTATGAAGTAAAAGTCCAGTCCTCCGATATAATTATTTTGTTCTTTTATAATTCATGGCAAACAGTTGACATCCTGATTTTATTTCCAAGTATTTGCTTAAGTTGGGGATCACAATATTGTTTCTTTGAGATCCCTTTTGGCTAATTCGATTTCCATAAACTCTGTTCGGGATTTCTTTCCAGTTTTGTTGAGAGGGAAGGTAGGTTTTGAGCTCTTTAGTTGCTCACAAGTTGTTGCAAGTAGGAATTGTATTTCTTTAAGCTTTAGTTATTTCTTAAGTCAAGTTCTTTGGTAGTAGGGGTCCAACTAGTTTGATGTATATTTATTTCGGTTTGAATCATTAGTTCTGATGATGTAGTATGGCTCTGAATAAATGATAGGTTGAACTCTAGAGTACCATATGATAAGTGAAGATTTAATTCCTTGTTGGCTCCATTTTTGTGACCATACTTGTATTTGAATAAATTATTCTACCTGAGCTTGGTTTTAGCTACAACTATACTGAAGGCTGGAACTTAGTCTAAACCATAGACTATAATGTTGTCAAACAAGATACTTGGGAGCACCTATTGTTAGATTTATGACTAAAACTGTAAATGTTATGAATGCTCAGTTAAACTCATAGATGTATTTAAAATACAGTAAATAAACAAAATTTTCCTTTATCTTCTAAATATAACTAATTAACCTTATCAAATTCTATAGTGGACTGGGATAGTTGATGTTACTTGTTTAGAATTTAATCAACTTATAACAATTGAACAGGAGGACATGCAGCTCCATTCATTACCCATACTTTCTCGGAGCAAGGTAAGTACATTCTATGGTCATGTTCATTTACATTCATATCTTTTACTTCTCTTGATGACACGATGTGACACGATATTATGTTCTCTTGTACCTTCCTATTCTTGTACGTACTTTTAGTCGGGGAGGGGAAATACACTAGCTATGTGACCAAACCCATGTTCTGATATTCATGTAGATAGCTTAGGCCGCGCACTGTGCATGCGGTCCCTAAGCCGTACCATTATTCCTATACTTCTGTACTTATTCCTGTACTTACCCCAGCCGGTCACATAGGCTCGTTGTATTTCAAATATTGTATACATGTCATGTCTTGTACTTCAGGTTCATTGTTTACATTCTTATACTTTATTTCTTGTACCTCACATTTATGTACTTTTATGTTCTTTTCCTGTACTTTATATTTCATGTTCTTCTATACTCATTTTTATATCATGATGTTCTTGTTCATTACCTAGAACTGTACTTTAATTCGCTCCTGATTGGATATGTTGCAGTTGAGATGAAGGCAATGTGTGACACGTACTATGGCCTGAGCCTGCTGACGTGCTAGAGCCAGCTGGAGCTACACTGGACCTAGAGGCCGAGGAAGCCTAGTTATCTTTTAATTTTAGCAGTTTACTTTTATTGTATTAAAGACATCAGACATTACCTTACTTTCTGGATGAATGTAATAAATGTTAAATTGTACTTTGAATTCTGGGATCGTTTGTAGAGATGCTGTGATTTGTATACTTTCATATTGCCTTATAGTTTTTCCTAGATTGGACAGCTTACTTTGTCGTGTCTAACGACGAAGACTGGGCGTGTCCGACTCGTGTCCAATTATTTTGGAGTGGGTCATGACAATTTTACCTATGATTAGATAGAGATGGGGTAGATCGTATAACACAGTTTAAGATAGGTTATTGATGAAGATAAGATAGGGTTCTCAATCGAAATGATTGGAGTAACTTGGAAAAATAACTGGCAGAATTTTAGAATTAGATACGGTTCCATAGTTAGAGTGTGATCACCATATGGAAGACTATAGTAAAAAGGATTCAAAAGTCTTGTTCACAATAGAATGAGTCCATAAGCATTGTACTTAAGATAGATACAGACCTCATAAAAATTATATAGTTGCATCGAGGTGGAGGAAGTTTTTCTTGAACAATGTAGAAATAATGATAGTATGCATAAGTCAAGAAATAGAGTTACACTGGACAGTGGCCCAGAAACCTTAATAGAGAGAACCCAATTAAAAGGATATGGGATGATATGTTATACCATAGTGTCGATCTTGGGATAGAGTATATAGTGGATAGGATTGTGTTACACAAGATATACCTATATATAGATGGGGAATAGAGGATAATGGTTAAGGGACTAGTAATTAAATTTCTTGGCTTGATGGTCAAGGAGGACAAGTCTTCAACATGATCATTGCAAGACCGTCATCACCAGAAGGGGTGACTATAGGTAACCATTTAGAGTTTTATGATCGAAAATATGCATAAGGAAATTGTTTGTGATTGATTGTTACTCGCGTTATTAGGAAAGACCGTAGTGACAAACTATACACTCTGAAATATTCCTAGTTACGTTAGCATGATTCATTATTAGTGAGCATTTTTTAATTTTGAGGACGAAATTCTTTTAAGGTGGGTAGCTTATAAGCACACTAATTTTTTAAGATTTTTTTAGTTTATTTTATATGATTTTTATATATTAAACCATATTTTATTTCTAATTATGCTATATAGGCACTTTGTCGTAGCTTTGATTTTAGAAGCACAACATTGACCAATTCCTCGAAAACATTCCATATTCGTGTTCTAGATGAGTCCACCTTCATTTTGATTTATCATGTCCCACTCAAACATGTTTTCTTGTATTATATATTTCTTGCACAAATTTGGGGTCAAAATAGTCATTTTACCTTTTGCCGTAATTTTGATGTATTTTTCTAATTTCGATTTGAGGCCCAAACCCGATCTAAACTTTTCGACCCAATATATGGTTTTGAGTCATTTTGAGCCAACGACGCACATGCCTACGGCATGCCATTCAATCGAGTTTCCATGGGCTATTTATTTGCAAATGGCACAAGAGACACATTAATTGACTTTTTGGGTTCAATTTGACTAGAAAATATGTTAGGACGCTAACCTAGCCAACCCTACTTGTTAGAGCCTATCTAAGGTTGTCAAAAATCAATTAGATGTATATTTTATTGGATTTTAGTGATTAAATTACAGCCATGTGCATTAAAGCCTCTATCTTTGACTTGGTCAAACAACCAATCCAATAAGGAAACTGTCACGACCAGCATCAGGTATAGGGGCACAAGTGTGTGACAACGCCCAGCCTACGCCGCAGCATCGGCGGTAGAATGTTGTCTAGGTCTACTATACTAACTATAATTTATATATCATAACCTGTCTAGATATCACAACTCTAATTGGAAGACAAATAATGATATATTTATACTCAATCATAAGACTATAAGGAAGATAAATGGCACGATAAAGATATAAAGGCATGATATGAAAAGATCTAAGAGAAATATAGCATAAACATAATACAAGTCCCAAGTCGAGAGTCTAAGAGTATACTATCTCAAATAACATAAAACTCCAAGATATAACATGCTAAGAGTCAAAAGGCTGGAGACAAATCCAGTACAAAATTTTCTCTAACTGAGTTGCTACTGGAGCCTCCTCAGCTGGAGCTAAGCCCTACTGGATTAGTGTCTCTTGGTATGTCTGAAAAATATATCCAGTCAGGATTGGAGCGAAGTACACCTCTAGATATAGTTCTAGTAGATGATAAAGACTACATAACAGTAAATAGAGAGAATATACAAGATAAAGTAATATGTACATGAATGTAACAAGACATGAGAAAAACTATAAGTACAAGGGCAAGAGAACATGATATATCATGGACAAGAATAAAAAATAAAGCTATCTATGTGAGTGAGCACTAGTTTCAACATGTGATCGGCTTAGAAACTTGTAGAAAATTTATTGCCTGGTTAATCATACCTACCGTGTATGGTTAACACTCACAAGAAAGAATATTATACACGGGAAGGGTATAATAACATATCTATACTACTATTCCCTGCCACCGGCTGGTACATTGGATCCAATTATGGTATGTTATGCCACAGAATACTCTAAAAAGGTAGCTAATCCTCTCAGGAATCGGTGTCTATACAATGCACAAGAACAACAATGGAGCTCACACAAGGTATACCAAGACATACGGGAATAGCATCTTATGACAGGATCCAAAAATATCAATCTGTGTAACCAATGTATCAAGAGATCAAGGATATCTACAATAAATACAGAAAACATAGAAGATATCATAAATAGAAAATTATCAGAGAATGTGCTAGCCTGAAATCCGGTGTGAAGTATCACAGTATCCGATACGGTGCCTCAAACACCTAAACATGGAATATCAATGTCAATTGGTGTTATAGAATCATAAATATGCTATACTAGTTCAATAGTAGATCTCCAAGTTGTTTCTAGGTTAAATTAGGTCAACTAGGTCAATAAACTTGGTCAAACTAGGTCATACCTAGGTTATTGGGTCCATACCTTGCCATACAAACGTATGCTAGTCTATACTAGTTCAATACCCTATGTATTTGCTTATATTGCATATGTATAGGCTCTATAATACAATACCTAAGCTAGATTATCCAAGTATCTATGTATCTTACCTATACCTTAACTCTTGTATCAATATCCAATATATAGGTAAATACCCAAATATTACCTATACCAACGTCTACACTTTTGTATCCCATATGACATAAACGCATATGTTTATATACTAGGCATTACCTACATTCATAAGTAAAACCCATTACCTAAACTCCTAATCCATACCCACACCTTTACCTATACTATTGCATGTATAGGAATATCCTTATACACTCAACCACATATCCTCACATAACACTCACACATACACACAAAAATATCCACACATTCTAACACATACCAACTGTCATTTGTCTAACATTTACCGATACTAACTTGCTTACAGGTCACTTACATCCTTGCTAACTCACATTCACAAGTCTCTACTCACACATACCCTACATGTGCACACTGATGTTGCACTCTTTCCTATCTACTTGTGAACACAAGGGCCCGGCCCCTACACCTATTGTTGAGCCTGGATAACCTGCTGTCTAGTGCAGCAGGTAATTCTCACTGCCCCTGCCCTTATCTATTGTTAAATAGGGAAATCCTCCTTGCCTACAGGCCTGCACAGGCCTTCAAACTTCCCTCCATATGCTGTTTTAACAACAGATGATCTCTACTGTACACAAAGTAGCCAATGCTACTGTTACAGGTGTTGTTTCACTTCCAAAGTAGCATATGCTTCTATAAAAGACGTGTCCTGCTGCTGCAGGTGCACCCCTTAAACAGGTGCCCCTGTTGCCATATACAGCTTGGAAGAGCAGCATACACAACTGCCACACCATCCTATGCACACTTGTGCACAGGTCCCCAAGACCCTGCCCGCCTGCGAGCAATGCTTAGGCCTACTGTAACCAAGTGCACAGGCCTCCCCTGCATCCAGATGCAAACTGTAGTAGCTAAGGCTACTATTGATTATCCCCCTCCTATTAACTATCTATCTATCTATAATTCTTGTCGATCCTCTAATCGCAGGATCTTACTCTATCCAACACACCCTAATTTCCTTTCAACACATACTCTAATTTTCCTTCTACACATACTCAATACGCAACATCAGATACACTCATAGTTACATACACACAAACACACACACACACACACACACACACATATAATATATATATATATATATATATATATATTAAAATATATATATATATATATATATAATAGATGGGATGAGGAAGCCGGAGCGCCCTCTCCTGGCGAATTCGCCGGTCCCCCTCGGGATCTGGTGGATCGGGAGGCCGGTCGGCCTCCCCGGCCCGGCCATCCCCGTGAGTTTCTTTCTCCCTACCGGCGGCACTCCAGGCTGGCCTGGCTCCGCCTGGCCCACTCCGGCGTCGCCCTAGTGGGTGCCCCCCTCCTCTCCGGCCTCCCGTCGCCCGCCGTCCCTCTTTCCTCCCCAACCACCCCCCCAAACCCTATCGGCGCCATCGCCGTCCTCGGCGGCAGCGGAGGCGTCGGAACCGGCATGGCCCACTTCTCCCTCTCGGTGTGCCCCCTCCCGCTCCTGCACCCACGTCTCCTGCGGTCCCCGATTCTCCGTCGGGAGCGCTCCCAACCTCGACGGTCTCCACCCCCCCGGCGCCTCCTCCCTACGCCGCTCCTCTTTCTTGGCCGCCGCCTCCTGATCCGACGGCCCCCCTTCTTTCCCCTCGCCGCCCTCCCGACGGAGCCGTCCTCCTCCGGCGCTCCACCGTGCAGCGAGCCCATCTCCTGGGCCCTCGTGGCCGTTCGGCGGCCATCAGTGGCTGGCGGTCCGACCCTGTCGGCGCCTTCGTCTCCTTCCGTCGCTTCGCTGTCGTCCTGCGGCGGCCTCTCCGACGCTGCCCCTCTCCCGCGAGCTCCGTCCTCCCTGCATGGATGGCTCCTCCGCCTCCATACGACCTCAGGAGCTTCCGGTGCGCGCTGGAGGCCACTCCCCCCCCTCCGTCTCTCTTGACCTGCCCCGTCTCGCGGGCTCCAACGGTGGCTCCCCCTACCGGGGTCGAGCCACCGCAGCGGATCCTCCCTCCCCGTGGTCGAGCTCCTCCCTCCTTCTCCCTTCCCGTTACCCCTGGGTCGAGCCCCCCCTCCGGCTCCCCAGCGGTCTTCGCCGTGGCTTCCCCTCCCGGGGTCGAGCCACCGCTGCGGCTCCCCCTCCGTAGTCGAGCTCCCCTCCTCCTCCCTTCCCTCCCAGGGTCGAGCCCCCCGCTGTCGAGCCCCTCCCTCCTCCCCTCTCTCTCGCCCGTGGTCGAGTCCCCCTCCCCCCGCTGTGGCTTTCCCCCCCGGGCTCGGGGGTCGAGGCCCCCTTCCCGCTCCGTGGCTTCCCCCTCCCCGCCGAGGCTCACTCCCTCTCCCGGCGGCTCCCCTCGGCATCGCGCTTCCTCCCCCCTCCATCTCTCCCCTCCTCGTCGTGGCTCCTCGCCCCCCCCCCCCCGTGTCGCTCCGTGGCCCCGCCGCCCCTACCCCCCTATCCGGCGTCCCCCCGCGCCGCGCCCCCTCCCTCGTCGGGCTAGGCGTCATCCCCATCCCCTGCTTCGGGTGGGGTGCGGTCGCCCTCGGGTCTTCCGCCATCGGGCTGTCCCGCTCGGTCCTCGGGCAGTGGGATCTCCCCACGTGGGCCTCCCGCCCTCGGGCTACGCGTGCGACCCCTCGGGTCTTGCGCGCTGGTGGCAGACGGTTCGAATTTTGAATTTTCTTTCAAAATTCGGTTTTCCCATTACCCCCTCCAAAAAAAAAAAGAAAAATTTCAAATTTTCTTAGGGCTGAGGGCCTACACCCATCTCTTTTTCGAAATTTTTCGTAATTTCGACAGTAGCTTTCTAACTCTTTTGTATTTCCTGCCATGCCTACCAGGGCTTTTGTGCTTTTGGCCCCTGGCACTTGTACCGCTCGTTTCGAGCCTCGCTTTTCATTCAATAAAATGCTGTTTTTATTAAATATATATATATATATATATATATATATATATATATATATATATATATATATCCTTCAATATAGTTGTACACACACTACCATATACACACAATCCTATACATACACACACACACAATATTATATATATATATATATATAATATATATAAAAAAATGTATATATATATATATAATATATATATAAAATATATATAATATATATATATATATATATATATATATATATATATATATATATATTTTTTGGAGAAAGAGAACCTTTATTGAATGATAGGCGCAAAAAGCCGAAGCCTATACAAGTAAGCGCGCCACGCGCGAAGACCGACCCAAAACATATATATATATATATATATATATATATATATATATATATATATACACACACACACAAACACACACATAGATATAACCACTACAAGAGAACATGGTTACTGTGACATGTAAAGTTGTCACAAATTATGAAAGTCGTCACAACACATCTTCTCTGACGAGTACAGTGACGACTTATTTTCGTAGCCTATACCTCCGTAGCTAAAAGTATAGGTGACGACCAAAAGTCGTTGTCATAAAAAGTTCTCTACTGTGACAAGAATATGTTGTCAGTGATAGTAAACTTTTTGTGACAACAAAATTCGTCACTACAAATATTATAAATGGCGCACGATATTGTCACAAAATAGCTTTTTATTGTAACTAAAAATAAATAAATTAAAATGTGACAAAAAAAATTATTTTCGTGATGACATTTGCTATCACAAAACAACTTTAGTAACACTTTTATTGTTGTCACAATAAACGTATATGTTTAGTGACAAGTACATGTCATCATTGTAAACACTTGCAGTAACACATTTATTATTGTCACCATAGTGTGCACTTTATATGTTTGATGGAAAATCAATTGTCACGAGTAATTTTTTTGTTATTGTCATTATACATTAAAAACACAAGAACACAATGTAATATCACACAATTCTTGTAGAAGAGGGTATGCATGATTGTGCTCATCTTCCAAGAATACACCCATCGACTTTCCAATGTAAACCAAAACTAACCTTCACAAATTCTAAAAAGCCTTTATATAGACGACTAACTCTAAAGTAATTATAGACGACAACAACATGAAAAGTAATTATAACAATTCTCAAAAAGTAATTATATTGCTCCATAAAATTCTTTACATATAACATGAAGAGAAGTAATATTGGTACTTATAAAATAAAGAGTATCCAAAGTTGCTGGTACATAAAATCTAGAGTAATCTATAAATATAAATTGATGATCAATTGCATATACAGCTCCTGTCTTGGTGATGATCAATCTATAATGACCTGCATAAATTAATAAAGAGACTGTTTAGAATAATATGCAAATATATACAAGGAAAAAAATATAAATTCAACGGCAGCAACAATGAGGTAAAAATCCTAAACAAAAAAGAAGAAGGGAATAGAAGCTAAGAAGAATAGAGAACAAAAAGAAAATTAGGGTCAAAAGAAGGGCAAAATCTATATTCTGAACTGACGAAACTACAGATGAATCAAGCAGTAAGACAATATTAGTGTAGTTCTTAAGACTACAGGTTGTAGCATATTCTTTTTTTTACAATAACTCTATCTCACGTTATCTGTTAGTCGTTAGGTTTCATTGACCCATGAATTACAGAATGGAACAAGAATGACTCGTGTTAACTCTAATAAACTCTTTCCTAATGAGTTACAATCTCCAGCCTCAATGACTAATATTGGTAACCAAAATAGAAAGTGATCATTGATCTGCATAGAAGAACCTAAAAGATTAACAATCTTTGACCATCCTAATTGACAAAAGGCCTTTATATAGGCGACTAACTCTAAAGTAATAACATTAGTCATTGAGACTAACCTGATGTTGATAAAACTCTCTTAAATGTTCCCTATAAACATACTGACTTGCAAAACAAAAGTAACCCAAATCTTATGAAACTTGAACAGGAAAAAATCGGTCTTGTGCAGGGCTTTTAGGTTTAAGCAAGTAAATATTTTTTCCACAAGAGCAAAACTGGAATATGCCCTTCCACAAGAGTACATACTTTGAGTAGATGGTCGCATTCGATGTTTCGCTTGAGGCCTCACTCTTTAACTGCAAAATTACAGAAGTTAAGAATATTATAGTGCAAAAGAAATACAAGTTGACTCCTAAGGACGCTTAGGAGCATGCAAATGATATCCTGCTATAAATGAAGTTGTGATCAACTACAAAATGTCCTCTAGCATAAATACAGTGAAAGGGAACATCTGCCAATTTGAAGCTATAAAGATTTTGGCCAGATAACTTATACTTCACTGGTTTGCCATTGAGATTGGAACTCATCATGTGATCTAAATCTTGATATGTTCAACTTTATATGTATTTTAATATTGGTACAGATAAACAAACTTTGGGTTTTCTACTGTCATAAAATTTTAGACGTTTGTGGAACTTGATGTATATTTTTACATGGTTCCTAAGAAATCTGCATTGGTTTATAAGGATACAGATAAACTCTAGTTTGGTAGACACATCCACATGGATTACTTAAACTCTAGTTTGGCATTTCTCTTCAGCTTTCATCGGATTGTGCCACAAACAGAGAAAACTATGAGCTCATATTAAGCTCTCAACAGCTGAAGCAATTCCTGCAGTAGAGGCACATTATTCAACATTTTAAACTACACCTTGCAATAGAGACTAAAAGCAATTTACATGCAAAAAAGTAGACACCTACACTGTCAGATTGACATATGCACCCCTATGAGCATGACATTGTATTTCTTTACCTACAAATATTGGAAAACATTATTGGTACACTTATGAAATATGAGGAATTAGACCTGTTACTTAGGAATCACATTTTCAAGCTAAGTTCCTGAGAATCTCATCTAAACAACAAATATAAGAGGCAATAATAATATAAAACACATATGGTGGACAAGGAATAGCAAAATGAGATATTAAATATCCAAGTATGTATGTATAGTACTACTGACTATATCTTCTAATTATCCTAATTTGGTTTTCCTTTCTAACAGATATTTCTCAATAAATAGGACCAAAAGACCAATATTATCTGATATTAATGTTGCATCGAAGAGCGAGTCAAAATCTAGAGGTTTGGTGCAATTGGTGTGCGAATTCTCCTAAACAAAGACAACTATTTCCTTCCTTACAGAGATTGCAGCTGGTTTCATGTTTTTCTTTCCTTCAAAATCATGTTTAGTATCACATTAACTTACTTTGCATTGCATCTAAAGGAGTCGTCATGTATTGGTTGCCAGTAACTTTTGATTCATGGGTAACTCACTTCCTACTAATACAAACTTTTTAAAGTTCTAAGAGAGCTTAAGTTCCACAATATTGATGGTTAGCTACTTGTACTTATTTTTTCACGAGCTTTGGTAATGCATGTATTAGTTGTTTCTGGAGAAACAGGTTGTGGCAAAACCATACAATTACCCCAGTTTATACTGGAAGAAGAAATAACACATCTTTGTGGAGCAGATTGCAATATTATCTGCACTCAACCATGTTGTATATCTGCCATATCTGTTTCAGCAAGAATTGCTTCAGAAATGGGCGAGAATCTTGGAGAAACTGATGGCTACTAGATCAGTTTGGAAGCAACGTTCAGCGCAATCATGACTTCTTTTTTTGTACAACTGGACAAGAGTGTTACTCCGAATGCTGGTACTAAGATACTCTTCATATGAGTATTTACTTACTGAATGAATGCCATGATATGATCTATTTTCTTCCAATCACAATGGTTGGCTATTAAATTTTAATATAGTAGATTTTAACCGTCAAACTTGTTTGTTTAAAATTTTTTATTGCTAATTATAAACTTTTAGTCTATTGCCTTTCAGTCCTTAATGTTTGTTTGGAAAATGATAACTGTGTTTGGCCAAAAAAAAACCTTTGTGAACCTAGGCACATATATAAGGACCTCACTACCTCCTCTGTGGGGATTTTATGTAACATTGAATTTGATGTGGCTGCTATGACACCCCCCAGGGGGTTTGACATATTTGCATTGTAATATATACTTTGATGGATGAATAAATTTACCTTCCTTTTCAAAAAAAGAAAGAGACAATTTGATTGTTCACATAGGTGTCTTCAACTGAGACTAATGCAATACCTGGATCCCATATGGTTGTCCCTAACTTCTTAACACTGGCCCCTGATGTTCCATGTTGAAGTTCTTGCTCTGGCCTTGACCTTGTAATTTACTTTTATTTATAACCATCATCCTATAATTCTGTTTTGGTAATGCAGGTATAGGAATGTCTGAACACACTAGAGTTACCTCATTCTCCATGGTAAGGACTTTGTCATGACTTCTCACTTTAACCCTATTGGTAATCATCAACTCAAAGGTTTGCCCGGGTAATGATATTGCTTGGAGTATAACACTACCTTTATTTCCTTCTTGTTCACTAGTATCTTTATGCATCAAGGTTACACTAGAGAAGAATTTTTTTGTTTCTTATTTCAGCATTGAATCTTGCTTCCCTAAAAAATTGTACTTATGAACGTGTTGTCAACCTCTTCTCTCAGTTTCATAGGAGAAGTCCAACACATAGTTTGTAAATGAATGGTATCACTGATAAGGTCTCTTTCCCTTGTATCTACTTAAGCATATTCAAGACCTTCCCCCTTATTTCCTTCCTCAACACTTATGACACCCAAGTTTTATGTCTTATTTCCTATGAAGTTATTTGACAATATAGGTTGAAAAAATTCTATACTTTCTTGCTGCTGAAAAGAAGCACAAGTGGGCACTGCCAAAGGCTTGCTCAAAGAAGGATGAGATAAATTTTTGAGGGTTTGAAGACCAAATTTGTTGCCCAACCTTGGCTTTGTTGTTGAAACTCCCTCTCTATATCAATTTCATTATTTTTCCCTGAATCTTGAGGATTACAGCTCGACTCTTCCCCAATTTGAGAATAGTACGACTGATAGAAAGAATTAGGGTTATGGAAATCCATGGATTGAGGATAATGGTTTGTTGTGGATTTTGATGGAGAACTTGGTGAGGGTTTGGAAATGGCTGTGGTGGCTGCCTATATACAGTCATAGGTGGAAACATTCCAAGAACACCAGGTATATACTAATAATGGGTTTGGAAATGTCCTGCCATGTTTGGGGTATATTGTGGTGGAGGTATTGTCATGACCGGAGCATATCGAGGGAAATCAAATCATCTTCTTGACCTAGCCAAGTCCTCCATCAATCTATCAAACTTATTGTTCAAGTTGTGAATTGTACCTTCTAATTGTTGGAAAAGTAGCGCGGAAACCTTTCCCCAAACCGGAGAGTACCTGCGAGAGGACCGAGCAAACAACGCACGAACCCAAAAACAAGCACATAAAAACAACCACGCAGACACAGAGAATTTTTGACGTGGAAACCCTTGCGGGAAAAACCACGGGACGATCGGAGTCCAACCCTGAGAAGCCTCCACTAATGGAATAGAAGAATTACACCCTCTACAAACTCCTCCCGATCCAAATCGGATCCCCACAACACTCAGAGACAAGAACAATGATCACAAGGCTACGAAGAACGAGAACGACGAGTAGAGATTACCCGAAACACGATCTCCTTCGAAAACGACCTTCGATCCTCCGTCTTCTTCTTCGAAGTTGCAATGGCACTCTTGCCTCCTTCTCTTTCAAACTTGTATTGTCCAATGCGGTAATGCAATTATGAATTAGGGTTGAGAAAACTCAATATATCTCCCTAATCCCGCAACCAACCTGGACCGTTGGATTAAATCCAATGATAAAAACTCATCCTGAAATCCGCTTCAGCCCCCCGACACACAGAGTTCGGCCAGAACTCTGTGTGGGGCAACCAGCACCTACTGGCCAAACCCTGGAACGGCCAGACCGAGTTCGGCCCGAACTCGCCATGGGACCGAGTTCGGCCCGAACTCGGATCCCATGCTTCCAGCAGCTCCAGCAGCAACAGCAGTAGCTCCAGTCTACTTCCCGAGCTTCTTCGACACACGAACGGCGCTCGTCGCACTCCGGGGCTTTCTCCACATAGGTTGGGAACCCCACCCACTCCAACAAATCTCCCCCTTCACAACTATGGGGAGGACGTCGTCATCCCGACGATCTGCCTGCAGTACTCAAACTTCCCCTTTGGTAGAATCTTCGTGAACATATCAGCTCCGTTGTCATCTGTATGCACCTTCTCAAGCTCCGCGTCCTTCTTCTCAACCACATCCCGTATCCAATGATACCGGGTCTCGATGTGCTTGGACCGGCTATGAAACGTCTGATTCTTCACAAGATGGATAGCACTCTGACTGTCGCAAAGCAAAGTATACTGCTCTTGCTTCAGTCCCATTTCCTGCAACAGCTTCTTCATCCACAACAGCTCCTTGCAAGCCTCCGTCGCCGCAATGTATTCCGTCTCCGTCGTCGATAAGGCAACACACTTCTGCAACCGCGACTGCCACGACACTGCTCCTCCCGCAAACATCATCACGTAGCCCGAAGTCGATCGTCTCGTGTCTACATCTCCAGCCATATCAGTGTCGGTATATCCAACCAGCTTCGGCTCGTCACCACCAAAGGAAAGTCTCCAACCAGCAGTGCCCTGAAGATATCGTAGAATCCACTTGACCGTACTCCAGTGTACCCTTCCAGGATTCGAAAGATACCTGCTAACCGTACCAACTGCATGAGCAATATCTGGCCTCGTACACACCATGGCATACATAAGGCTTCCCACAGCTGAAGCATATGGAACCCACTCCATATCTTCTTTTTCGTCCTCGGTAGATGGACACTGCTCCTCAGTGAACTTAAAGTGAGCCGCGAAGGGGGAACTCACTTTCTTCGACCCGTCCATCCCGAAACGCTGAAGTACCCGGTGAATGTACTTCTTTTGGGACAAGTGTAGCAGCTTGGACTCTCTCTCTCGGCTGATCTCCATCCCAAGAATAGTCTTCGCTGCGCCCAAATCCTTCATAGAGAAGGCCGTGCCCAGTTGGCGCTTCAATTCCGCTATCCTAGTGGCATTCCGACCCACTAATAGCATATCATCAACATAGAGCAATAAGATGATAAAATCATCATCGGCAAAATACCTCACAAATGCACAATGGTCCGACGTCGTCCGTGCATAACCATGCTCCCCCATAAACGACTCGAACTTTCTGTACCACTGCCTCGGAGCCTGCTTCAGACCATACAAGCTCTTCCTCAACCGGCAGACCAAATGTGACTTGCCCTTCTCACAGAATCCCTCCGGCTGCTCCATGTACAACTCCTCCTCAAGATCACCGTGGAGGAACGCCGTCTTTACGTCCATCTGCTCGACCTCCAAGTCGAAACTGGCTGCTAATGCTAGCACCACCCGAATAGACGAATGCTTGACGACAGGCGAAAAGATTTCATCATAATCCACGCCTTTCCGCTGATCGTAGCCCTTGACTACCAGCCTCGCTTTGTATCGAGGGCGAGTAGCATCATCCGTCTGCTTCACTCTGAACACCCATCGATTCTTCAAAGCCTTCTTGCCCTTTGGCAACCGCACCAGATCATAAGTGGAATTGGTGTGCAAGGAACTCATCTCCTCCTGCATAGCCACCATCCACTCCTGCCTGTGTTCGTCTTCTATAGCCTCTGCAAAACTTTCGGGCTCTCCCCCGTCAGTCAGTAGCACATACTCATCCGGCGAGTAACTCGTAGATGGTCGACGATCCCTGTTGCTCCTTCTCAGTGGAGCCACTGGTGCTGGCTGTATACCAACAGCCTCCTCCCCTTCAGGAACTACCTCTCCGGCATGCTCATCCTCCTGAGGGACACCCTGACCACCATCAGCAGGCTGATGATCAAGGTTGGGAGCAACTCCATGTACCGGCTCCCCCATAACTGGATCTTCCGCGATGTCCTCTGGAAACTGCTCGAAGCGAAATGACTCTAACTCAGGCAATTCCTCAGCCTCAGAAGGCGTCTCGGAATCCTGAGTGTTGGTCATGGTCTGATCCTCGACGAACACCACGTCCCTGCTTCTGTAGAGCTTTCCTTCCACTGGGTCGTAGAGTCTATAGCCAAACTCATCCCGACCGTAGCCGACAAAGACGCATCGCCTCGTCTTCGGCTCAAGTTTGGTCCTCTCGTCCTTCGGTACATGCACGAAGGCTTTACAACCAAACGCCCGCAGGTGACTGTATGACGGCTCTTTGCCGTACCATACTTTATCAGGCACATCACCCTGCAAAGGAGCACTAGGAGACAAATTAATAATATAAGCAGCTGTGAGAAGAGCCTCACCCCAATAACTGCCCGGCAAGTTTGCTTCTGACAGCAAACACCGCACCCTCTCCATCAGTGTCCTGTTCATGCGCTCCGCTACACCATTGAGCTGAGGTGTCTTTGGCAGAGTCTTCTGGTGTCGTATCCCTTGCTCTCTGTAATACGCATCAAAGGGACCGATGTATTTACCGCCATTGTCGGACCGAACACACAACAACTTCTTGCCCGTCTCCCTTTCAACGGAGGCCTGAAACTCCTTGAATGTAGGCAGCACCTGATCCTTGGTCTTTAAGGCATAGACCCAAACCTTCCTGGAACAGTCATCAATAAAAGTCACAAAGTAAGAAGCACCACCAAGAGATTTTACCTTCATAGGACCGCAGACATCCGAGTGAATCAACTCGAGCAACGCCGGCTTCCTCGAACTTGGGTGACTCTGGAAAGACACCCTATTTTGCTTCCCAGCCAAACAGTGCGTGCATTTCTCCAACTTTGTAGACTTGAGCCCCGGAATCACTTTCCTGTTCACCAAGTAGCTCATCCTCTTCTCGCTGATATGGCCGAGCCGCCTGTGCCACAACTCGGTAGACGCGTCACTGACTGCGTTCACCTCCTGTGCCCCTTCTGTGCTCCCCTCCATATAGTAGAGACCGGACTTCTTGCTTCCTCTGGCAATCACCATCGAACCTCTGGAAAGCTTCCACTGACTATTCCCGAAGAGACTGAAGAATCCCTCGTCATCCAACCTTCCAACCGATACCAGGTTGAAACGGATATCAGGGACATGACGAACATCCTTGAGAATAAGAACCGCACCCGTCTTCATTCTCAAATGCACATCTCCAATGGCAACCGCCTTCGACACATCTCCGTTGTGAGATACATGTGCTGAAGCCCCTGAGTCCACCAGCCAAGAATTGTCATCGCAGGCCAGGTTAGTAATGACCTCATCACCTACGACGATCACATCGCCTCCATGTACCGAGGCCGCCGCTGTAGTGTTCTCTTCTTGCTTTCCCTTGTCGCCCTTCTTCTCCTTCTTCCAAGCGAAACAATTTCGCTTGATATGGCCCTTCTTACCGCAATGGTAACACTCTGAGTCCTCGTACCGACCCTTGGACTTCCCCCTGCTCTTGTCTCTGCCACCACCTGGACCCCTGCTTTTGCCCCTTCCGCGGCTCTCTGAAACAAGTGCCTCTGAGTGGTGGGATGTGGATGAAGTGCCCTGAGAACGTCTCCGCATCTGTTCATTCAACACCCCACTCTTGGCAAACTCCAGACTGACCACGCCCTCTGGAGCAGAAGCGATCATAGATACTCGTACGGTCTCCCACGAGTCTGGTAAGGTACACAGCAGCCACAGTCCCTGAACTTTGTCGTCGAACTTGACTCCCATAGAAGATAGCTGGTCAACCACGCCCTGGAAATCACTCAAGTGATCCGTAATAGACGCCCCATCCTTGTACCGTAGACCCATCATCGTTCGGATCAGGAACAACTTGTTTACCCCGGTCTTCTTCGCATACAAGGATTCCAGCTTATCCCACAACGTCTTCGCGTGCTCAATATTGGCAACGTGGTTGTACACGTTCTCATCAACAAACTGCCGTATGTACCCACACACCTGTATGTGCTCGAACTTCCAGTCCTCCTCGGATTTATCACTGGGCCTCTCGGATGCAAACACAGGTAGATGCAGCTTCTTGACAAATAGCAAATCCTTCATCTTGCTCCGCCAATAATGATAGTTTGTGCCATTAAGGTTCACCATGCGCACCGGCTTCGCGTCCATCTCTCCTCTCTGGTTCCTCTGTCAACTCCTGACACCCTTTGAACCCAAAGCTCTGATACCACTCTGTTGGGAAAGTAGCGCGGAAACCTTTCCCCAAACCGGAGAGTACCTGCGAGAGGACCGAGCAAACAACGCACGAACCCAAAAACAAGCACACAAAAACAACCACGCAGACACAGAGAATTTTTGACGTGGAAACCCTTGCGGGAAAAACCACAGGACGATCGGAGTCCAACCCTGAGAAGCCTCCACTAATGGAATAGAAGAATTACACCCTCTACAAACTCCTCCCTATCCAAATCGGATCCCCACAACACTCAGAGACAAGAACAATGATCACAAGGCTACGAAGAACGAGAACGACGAGTAGAGATTACCCGAAACACGATCTCCTTCGAAAATGACCTTCGATCCTCCGTCTTCTTCTCCGAAGTTGCAATGGCACTCTTGCCTCCTTCTCTCTCAAACTTGTATTGTCCAATGCGGTAATGCAATTATGAATTAGGGTTGAGAAAACTCAATATATCTCCCTAATCCCGCAACCAACCTGGACCGTTGGATTAAATCCAATGATGAAAACTCATCCTGAAATCCGCTTCAGCCCCCCGACACACAGAGTTCGGCCAGAACTCTGTGTGGGGCAACCAGCACCTACTGGCCAAACCCTGGAACGGCCAGACCGAGTTCGGCCCGAACTCGCCATGGGACCGAGTTCGGCCCGAACTCGGATCCCATGCTTCCAGCAGCTCCAGCAGCAACAGCAGCAGCTCCAGTCTACTTCCCGAGCTTCTTCGACACACGAACGACGCTCGTCGCACTCCGGGGCTTTCTCCACATAGGTTGGGAACCCCACCCACTCCAACACTAATGTAAGAATTCTTTCCTCCTTAGCAGAAGGAGGATGATTCACTGGAGATCTTTGTCTTAAGCCATGGCTGCTTATGCTCCATTCGATACTGGCCTTCAAGACTGGATCGAAAATATTAGTCAGTCTACTAAGAAAGTAAAAAGATTCCATCAATTACAAGACAGTAGTAAGAAAGAAATTTCTAGTACAAATTATAGGTATTCATATAAGATAGGATTAGGTTATTCATCTAATTGAAAAAATAATGTGAATGTATATATCAGCTACATTAACCGAAATCAGGCAGCCAGTAAAATAACCCGTCTGACATCGAACTCTTGCCAACAAACTTTCTCCTTCCAGTTTCAGTATACTAATAACACAAGAAAAATACAATTTCCATGGCTGAATTGCCTTATGACTCACCATGTTGCAGACTAAAACAGAACATATAAAAGAATAAACCAAGCTAGTCAATGATTTTCTTATATCATTCCAGAGACAGTTCAAAGAACAAGACTATTCGATATATAGAGACAGATATCCCTAGACATATGAAATTGTATATGATGTAAACAGAAGTTAACTTGCAGATTGTTAAATTTTTAATATCACACTCATAAGATTGATGTAGGTGTTAAGTGGTCCATGGATAGAGACCTTTATTAGTCAGCATACTACCGAAGTGGATACAGAGCAGCAGACCTTAAGATACAAGCATCCATTGGATCTTATTTTAGAAAAAGAAAAACCTTAGTATTCCTATTCGGAAAAGAGGTGAGTTGTCGTGTGTAAGCAAGTAATCATTATAGAATTTATGAAACTTTCCAACCGGAGGTAGGTGGGCATGCTAGCATTGTGGTGCAGTCATGTGAATGCACCTGAAGAAAATGAGTCACTAAGTCTAATAACTTTGATCACTCAAAACTTGATCACTAAAAATTTGCTTAAACATAGGAGCCCATTATGCATGATACTGTGAGTTTCAAGACCCTGCCTTTGAAACTGCCTAAAAACTATGCTCTGAGGGAACATTTTATGTAGTTTTCGTTAGACGTGGACAAATAGTAAAAAATATCTTCAAATTTTACTAAAGTAAAAATCCTGTTCTAGATATGTTATTTTATAAGTGGGAGATAGACGACATGGGTGGATTAAATGTCCAAAGACTCCTCTATTTTGCATGTTAGCAGCAGGTCACACACCAGTTATTTTATTTTTGAGGATGGGTTGAAACCCATTTCATAAGAAAAGGAATATCCCTTAGATGGTAAAGGGTCAGACTTGATGTCTTGGAATTGACACTAGAAGATTCAACAAAAAAATTCATATGTGTTATCTTCCTCAAGTAGAGTAAGAATGTGGACAAGGTCTGGATTAGGCTTTTATTTATCATAATACTGGGAGAAGGATATTGTTATGCACTTCTTCTCAACTCCTATAATCAACATGTGATATCTAATTTAACTCTCTATAGTGCGTATATAATCCATCAATGTGCATATGTAAAAACCATGTTTAAGTATAGAAAATGGTACAAGAGCCTGACATTTTTTTATTGATTGGTTATTGCATTTGACAGATAAAATCTATAGTTCAGTAGGTTTTGGTTTTAATAACTCATAAGAATACCATTTTATCATCAATCCTACTGTCTTCCTATAGCAAGTGTAAATCAAGAACTTTTTTTTCTTGTTGTTTGAACTTCAAGTAACAAAGACAAGAGACCAGTTGGTGAGAATATAATATACTGAAGAAGGTCTCATAAACTTGTGCCTCGTTTGGTTCGCGGAATCATGGCCTTGGGAAAGGAAAGTCATTCATTTCCTATATTTGGATGCCAATGGAAAAGAGGAGGAAAGGAAAATGATTCCCAAAGGAAAGCAAAATAGGGGAAATGGTTCCCCTCATCCATCCAAGGATTCACTTTCTCATTCTAAAGATTCATTTTACCTTCCAATTTCCTTGGTTTTTCCAAACCCGGAAAGGAAAATTGATAAAAATTACAATTTCCCAAAGAAAAAGAAAGAGCAAGGAATTTATTTCCTTTCTCTTCCTTTCCTTTCCTTTCCTTTCTGTGAACCAAACGGGCCATATCAAATGGATGCATATAGCATCTATAATATAGTCCTCTTATCAGACATAAAAAATAGTATCAATATAAATTCTACAATCACAAATATTGCCGTTTAATGGAAAATAAATTATGTGCTTGTAATATGGGTTGCAAGTAAATACCCTGAACTTTTAGCTTTTTGCAATTAAATATCCTGAAGTTTTTTATTTAGCAACAAAATACCCTGGACTAAGGGAGTTCTGCTGGTGTTAAATATGGAAAAGTCAAAAATACCCCTCTAATAAATTAGAAAAAATGAAATAAAATATGAAAAAAACTATCATAAACCCATAAAGGAATAGCTACGAGGTTAGAATGCTTTAAGTAACTTTTGACATTTTTTTAAACAAATTAATTACCACTATTGGGAGTAAAATTGACGAAAATATGATTGTCAACTAATGGAATGTAGCAACTTGCTAAAGTCCAATAGTTCAAGGTATCTAATTTATAATAAAAAAGTATAGGGTATTTAGTTGCAAAACCCGAAAGTTCAAGGTATTTAGTTGCAAATTAGCCTATTAATATTTCTGAATTTTTCTTTCTATTCACATATTATACAATAATAATTTGTATATTATAGGATAACTTGCATCATTCAACTCTTTAGATCAATTTATCTATAGTTCTCATAGCTTTATATCTAGTGATAAATAGATAATATTTAGGATAAATTACATGAACCCCCCTAATTTATCATATTTTTAATGTTGCACTTGTAACATGAAACTTTTATTTACTTCCCCCATGCCGTCTATTTCCTACAAAGACTTTAGGCATTCTATCAAACACTTGAGAGACAGATTCATCTTTTTACTATAACCAGCAACAAAAAACAGATTCTAGTAAGTCCCTCACCTCCCTGAGCAGGATCCTTTTGAGCCAACCCTCGTCCTGCAATCATTACTAGTATTCATCATGACCTCGTCGTCTGAGACTGTATCCTTGTCTGAGTTGAGCTTGAGGGAGCCAAGGGTGGAGGACGTGAGCGCGAAGACATGCCTCTGGCTGTCACTGACCCTCCCCGACGATGTGCGCAGAGGTGGACCGGCGTGCAGTAGCTACGAAAGTGCAGAGGGGATGGCGAGATCCCCTGCCGGTCGTGGCGGGCCTGCTTGGAGCCGGTAGAGGCCACTGGGTGGAGTTCTAGGTGTACAGGAGAGATTTTGGGGGAAGGGGGGCAATTTGTCAAATTTGGGAGGAGGGAGATTTGGGGGGGGGGGCGGTTTGTCAAATTTGGGAGGAGGGATTCAGGGAATTTAGAATTTGGGAGGAGGGTTTTTAGATTTTGAATGAAATTTTCAGGTAGGGCTTGAAATTTATGCTGGCTTGAAAAAAATTTCATTGCTAAAAATTCAATAACAAAATATATAAAAGTATTTTTTTAGTAACAAAATTTATGTCATCTTAATTAGTCTACTAGTTTCGACCGGTCCAATAAGTTCTCATAAAAAATAATACCTTTTCTCGAGAAAGAATTATTCCGATCTAAAATAGTATTGGAACCAACAAATCCCGCATATTGTTGAACAATTTCGACCGAAAAATAGGTCTTTTTCGATTGCTCTTTATGCGTCGAAATTAGTATGGACTTTTATGAGATATTTTCGATGGAACGATTTATTTTGTCGCAACTGCTACTTTTTTTGAGAACCCTCGTAAAAGTTTGTCGCAAATGAGAATTTTTTTTTGTATGGCCAAATCTTGTTACAATTTAATATTAATGTCTAAATAGTATCAAAATCAGAATATTTTGTTGATTTAACTTTTTTTTAAAATTACTTTATGTTTTTGTTACAAGAAATAAATTTCTTCTTTGTGACTAATACTTTTGTGTGACAAACAATTATTTGGTAACTAAAAGAAACTTTTAAGTGACAAGAATAAAATTTTAATCTTGTGGCTAATACTTTTATGTTACAATAATATTTTTCTTGTAACTATAAAACACCCTTAAGTGACAAGTATTTTCACTTATCACACATAACTTGTCTTTAACATAAGTCTAAAATTTAAATTTTTTTTTAGTGACAACATTAAGTGACGACCAATAAAAACATGGTCACTAAATGATTTAACTGTGTGACGGAAAAAAACTGTTGTCACAGAATCAAATTATGAGTGACAACAAAAATTATTTGTCACAAAAATGTCCCTTTCAGTGACAAGTTTGACACTTGTCACAAATTACTTGTCACGGAAACCCGCATTTATTGTAGTGTTAACACACATGACACAAATGAGTGCACAAACATGTGGTCTAGTCAAGAGTGCCGAAACATAAAAACTTGACGTGCATTACCTCCGTATCGTACTAATCTACGATACACTTGTGATATGGCCAAGATACATATACCAAACCTTGTCCGAAACCTACCAAAACGCATGAGCAAGTCTAAAATATATATATAAACATAATTAGTGCAAAACGAAGCTAATGTCAAGTGTCAAATGCAATTGGACATGTACTACAAGCGTCGGAGGGGAAAAACCCTAAAATTAATGACCCCGTGTCCAACTATACCATGAAATGACCTACACGAATCTAATTGGACACGAAGCTAGACACACACAACCATATCTAATCTAAGTATGTCTAACAAACCTAATGATAAACACTTGGTGCACCATTATTGGAATTCCCCCAAGAATGGCACAAAACCCAAAATAACTTCCACATAAAGAGTCATTTGAGTCTCAAAACTCTTCCTATGGTTTGTCCTAGTCCATGGTGAATTCCTAAGGGTCAAATAACACAAATAGAATCTATTAGATAAGAAAATGAGATGTATACCTATTGGGAGATGGATTTCCAATGAAAAGTGAAATGGACACGATCCGAACACGTAGCTCATACCAAATGGACTCCTCTTCTTGTGCTCCTAGTATCCAAGGTCCTAGGCTCCTTCTAGTGATGAGAATGAGAGGGATGGATGAGGATTTGTGTGAAATTTATGAGAAATTGGTAGAGGATGGCTCAAATTGGGGAAGAATACCAAAATGAGGAAAATGGGAACAATAAAATGAAATAAGAGGGTAGCTCTCACTCCATTACATGGCCGGCCACCTTAGTCTAGGGTTTGCTAGTCCACAATGTCTAATAGGCCCTCTAAACTTGTTATGGGAGCTAATTAGATGCATGGAAGGTTCTAAACCTATTTCGGTAAAAAGTCCAATCTCTATTATAATTAAATAGTCATGACTAATGAGTCTAAAAGGGCGTAGTCCAATAAGTTGGTCCATGAATCATGTCATGCTAATTTTTGGGCTCTAATCTAGTGTCTAGTCTAATCATTCACTAACACAAGTCTAACAATTACGTTAGCCACTAACCGTATTAAGTAAGACAATAAAAATAAATAATTATACACAATATTATATAAATATGAAATGACAAAATTATCCCTATTTGGAAAAGTGGTAATGAGAAGTCTTCCCTACTTAAAATAATTTCGTCCTCGAAATTAAAAGACGAGACTATCACAGGAAACAAAATCACAACAAAGAAGATCAATACTTCAAGGCTCGAAAAGATAAGGGTATCTCTCCCGCATGTCGTCCTCCCTCTCCCAGGTACACTCACTCGGAGATTGATGCCTCCATGCGATGCGAACCAAGAAAATGACATGGTTCCAGAGCACCTTCTTCTGACAATCCAGAATCTCAATCGGCCGCTCTGGATAGCTAAGAGTCAGGCCCACCTCGATCTCGGAGTGGTCCTAAACATAACTAGGATCCACCACGTACCATCTCAGATGCGACACGTGGAACACGTTATCCCTCTAATGCATACGGTAAGTGTCACGACCCGCACCCAGTGTAGGGGCACGAGAAGTGGGCACTTCCAGCCTACGCCACAGTGTCAGCGGTAGAATGCTGTCCTAGGTCACATACATCTAACAATTATAAGGTACATATACAATGTATACGATCCGAATGGAGGACAATATAGAAATGTACAACTCAATCACAGCTATGGTAGAAATTATGATAAGATAGACAGATATGAAAGTCACAAAATGAAATAAAATAAGAGAAAAAGTCTAAGAGTCTAAGATAGCATCTCCACAACATCCAGAATAACAAAATCCCTAAATAAGTACAAAATGTATCCAAAATAAGACAAGACAATAAGTAATATAACTAATCTAGCTAAGTAGCATAGACTACTGGGGTAATGTCCTCTGCAAGGGCTGGGTCCTCCTGGGAGTCCAGCTCACAGGTGTCATTTAGGCCTGCTTTATTGTATGTGGAGAAGAAATCCTCAATGTCATCTGTAATATTTCAACAGGTCCAGTCAGGACAGGAACGAGCATAATACGTCTCACACAGTTCATAGTATGACAAGATAAGTAAATATGCTATAGAGTAAGATACATGAAACGCTAAAAAATATATGAAGTAAAAGAGATGATTCTAAAGAAATATCTACTATAAGTAAAGAACTAATAGTGGCTAGTGATGTAGAGTACAAGATAGACATATGAACGGCTTAAATTTGCACATGATTATTCTAAGAGTTTGCACATGATTACACTACTTTGGAATTGTTCACATGACCATTTATACTCCCATGTACCTCAATCAATACACAAGGATCCAGACAAGTTATATTATTGCACATGATATTACATGAAGGCCCATAAATGGGTGCACATGAATGTATACATGGGAGCTCTGTGAACATGAGAGTACATGAATCACAAGAGTGCACATAAATGGTAAAAGCACCGGAGTACATAATGAAAGTGAAACGCACATGACATGACGTAACCCGATGCTCCCGAGGGAGATAACATCTCATGAAGGGATCCATATAGTACCAATCTGTGTTAACAACGTGAGAGCATATAGTAAAGTAATCTAGAGCATAAATGTAAATTCCATCAAGCGTGAAAAGGTTTGAGAATGTACTCGCATGGTATCCTGAGTATCCGATGAGTATATATGTCCAGACAGAGTAGATATGTAAAACCCCTAAATTTCTACTATTTTTTAAATAAATTTGATACTGATTTTTTTATTTTTGCATATTGTATATCGCGTAGTTGTATTGTACGTCGCGCGTAAAATTTTATTTTTCGTAATTGCTCGACTAGTACGACTATGTACGAGCGTACATATTTTTGAAAAATATTTCTCTCTATTTTTATAGTTTTGAAATAAAATAGATAATAATTATTTTTAGCTATCGTGCCTAAATTTTCAAGTTTATGATTTTAATTATGAAAAGACTTTCATTTATACAGATATAATAATAAATAATTTTCCTATAAAATGGTATATTAGAAAAGTATATTTACGTAAATATTATTTGGACATACATATATATTTCGTCATTATTTATTAGTTTATTTTTAAATAAAAATGTAATTTTCAAAATTATTATTATTATTATTTTGGAAAATATATTTGAAAATTATTGTGGCGATTTAAATCTTGATTTGATTTTATGGATTTATTTATATAGTTAAATTAATATATATATTTGAAATTTGATTGATTTTAAACTAAAGGAGGGAATTTAATTAGATTTAAATTGATTTAGATTTGGGTTAAAATTTATTGAATTTGATTTAAAATAAATAGAGAAATTATCTAAAAGGATTTGCAACTATCATAATCCTTATCTAAATAGTAGCTTCCACCTCCTATATAAGGAGATGCTCATTATTCTCTATTCCATTAATTTTCTCCACCTACAAATGTGTTTGTGCATCGTGTCCGTGCACATCAAGCCATATCCATTCACTTTTTCTTTTTTCATCCAAATTGATTAATGTTCTCATTAAAGAAATTCTCTTTTCCCTTCCATCTATTTTCTTTTATCACAAATTCTTACTACCCTTTTACCGATCAACCAAGTCCGTCTATCCTAGTAGTCCTTAAATTTCGAGTACGAAATTTTTTAAAGGTGGGTAGATTTGTAACTCATCTTTCCGAAATTATTATTTTTTAAATTATATCTATTTATTTTAATTTCGTATTTAAAAGTAATTTTCATAGAAATTTTGTAAAAGATATTTTGTGATTACTTTTGTTACCAAAAACTAGTTTTAAATAAATGCTTTAAAATAATGTTTCTAAAAAAATGTCTCAAATTTTTTATTTGAAATATAAAATATGTTTTTTTATTATTTTTGGTCTTCTAAAAATTGGTTTTTAAAAATAAATGAGCGATAAAAGGTTTTTTTTGTATATTTATTTTTAAATAACGATTTGGATTTATAAAAGTAAGTTTTATAATATTTAATGACATCGAGTATTATTTTGATATGTTAATCAGTTATTTGATTATATTTGAATTTATTTAAATTATCTTGATGGTTATCAACTATACGTTAAATTATGTTGATAATTTAAATATTGTTTAAAATAATTACGATGACTAATTAGAGCATTACGATTTGTCTAATCTAGATTTGAAATATTATTTGATTAAATAATTTATTTATTATTGGATTTAAATTATTTTAATAAATATTAGATATTATTTTAAAGTTATTATGTTGAGTTTGATTTGGATTGTATTCATATGATTTGAATTATTTGATAATATAGAATAATACTTAAAGTTATTATGGTGATCATTTAAAGGATTGCAATTAAATTGATTTGTTTTTTAAATAATTTATTTGATTTAAATTTATGGGAAGATTTATCCATTAGAAATTTTTATCCTATTGGAATCATATCTAGCATTAATTAGATCGTTTTTTTTATTTAAATCAAATCCTATCTAATTTAGGAGATAAATCTGAAATAAATACCTATATAAACCCAATACATCCCCCTTCTATCAGCCATAATTCAAAATTATTTTTAGTCCAATAGAAACTCTAAAATTCGTCATTAGAATTCAGTCCCGCTTTTTAGCAGCAAGAGGAACTTGGAACGACGATATCTCCTAGCTTCGAACTCCGTTTTGCCTCCAGTTTTTTTAAAACGAAGCGTATCGAGGTAAGGTTTCCAAAAATATATTTTAATAGACAAAATTCGTTCTGTAGATTTCTACAAAACATTTTGAGTATCTTGTGTTCCAAAAGTAAACGTGTTTCAGTATTTTTTGCGATTTCAGGAGATTTCGGAAACGAAAATGCGATCCGTTTAGCTTTTCGGAAAGCTAAAACGAAAACCTATACCATATCCTCACTTTAGAATTTATTAAATAAATGTAATAGGTGCAGTATTAATTATAATTAGATAATAGACTATTTTTAGCATCTGAAGTTGTTCCTGCACCTTCCTCTTTATGCAATATTGTTGATTCATCGCCAGGACATCATCTTACCTCACTCGGACATAAGGCAAGACACCTTGCCTTTACTGTTTAATTTTTTGCTCAATATCATGCATATTTTATTTTTTATTCTTTCAAAACCATATATAGTTGCAAATTATTATACTTTAGTTTTCTTTATGAACTTGGCCTAGAGTTAAGGGGCCACCTTTGTTTGTGCCGCATTCATTGACTTGACACATGTGTGCCACGATGTCACGTGTCTCATATAGATTCGGACTTGCGTACCGACCGTACATCGGTGCTTACAAGACGAGCGTTAGGATATAACTGCTAATATAGTTGTCTAGGAGACTTAGAGGTTATTAGAAATATCGTGGTGTAGATTCAGCACGAGTAGTGCATGGGGTGGGTGAAGACAGTTATTAGGCGCAGGGGCTTTCACACCTTTACCTTCGTCTAGCTGCCATTTGTGACTCAGTCGAGAGCTAGTGGCCGTGCATTTATTTATTTTTCTCTAGATGCCACTAGTGTCTCGGTTGAAACACAAACGTGCCGTGCATTTACCTTCGTCTAGCTGCCGTTAGTGACTCACCCAAGAGCTAGTGGCCGTGCATTTATTTTTCTCTAGATACCCCTTAGCTCTCACTCGAGTGCTAATGGGTCGTGCATTTACATTTCTCTAGACGCCACTAGTGCCTTGGTTGAAACGCTAACGCGCCGTGTTTCTAGTCTTGAGAGCCCTTGTGTGGAACGTTGTCTTCAAAGTGAATTTTCACATAGAATGGTTAAGGACCTTTATTTGTTTAGTCATATATATACTTTTATGTTGAGCTTCTATTATTCAGTTATTGGCATGATATTATGTGTCTTGTTATGTCCCTCTGAGGACCTGGTTATCTCGCCAGGTGTGTGCTCTTGTCTTACGCAGGTGTTCTAGCTCTAGCCGTGATCATTGCTATATCTTCGAGGATGATTGCAATTGGTCGTCTTCGCTTCGCTCGCCAAACTTATTTCATTTTCTATGTATTTTGTCCTTTGCTTGTTGGTAGTGGATTTGTCTCCGCCCAACATATTGTAAAAATACATTTCCATAGATGTTTATATGAATTCTTTATTTTCCTTTATTTGTGGATGAGATTAGTTGTTATGGTTTCTACTGCATATTACAGCTTATGTATACATACAAGGCCATGTACTTCGTATGTATACAGCTGGCATGTCTATGTTCCTAGTCCTACGTATTTTGGGATTGGGACATTACATGTTTTTTTTGTGGTGGCCTATGCAGGTCTAGATAAATTGTTTGATTACTTTACCGTACCAAGCAAGCCTGCATATAGGATTAAAATTCTAGGATCTCATCCACATACTTTACCTCTTTCCTCGATCTCATATTTGAATTACCGTTCGACTCGTCAATTGCATCTTGCTTGATTCCTCCTATCATTATTCTTATCTTCCCTTCGTGTTTGCTAGAGATTGACCCTACTAGTTAGATATCCTAAACACTATTAGTTTAATTCTTTTAAGTTGGTGTAGAATGCTTTATGACCTAGTAATCCCTTTGTCCTTGTGACCTATATTAGTAAGTTCACTTAGATTCTAGAATTTAGAGGACCCAAATCCATCTAGTCAACCAAGGACTTGGACAAGAAGACTATAGGACGACTGTATAAAGACAATCACATGACATGACTTAGATCCTTTAGAAGTTCGACTATGCTCCCTCTTAATTTTAAACTCTTGTGCCTATATTTTTACTATCTAGACTAATGATGCTAATGTAGCCTAGTTTTTGCAAGTTAAATTCTTTATCAAGCTTGTTCATGACATATGTTATTGGAGGCCTCCGCTAACGTATTGTCTACTCAGAACCGGTGCATGATGGTCTAATCAACCTAGTGCACTTTGGTTCGCTTACATCTCTCATTATACGTGGATGGGGACATAGCTAAACTTGCCCTCTAGAGTCCCATCCGTGACTGCCTTGGCAACTCCTTTTGAATTATTCGGTCGCCTTTGAACCACGTATTCGTATTCGATAACGCCTCCTTCGAACTCTATATTGCTTTCGCCTTCACCTATTTTAGAAGGACGAAGGCGTTACACTAGAACTTTCTCTAGCCATCCTATCGACTATGACCGTTCTCACTCTATGTTGCTATATCTTCATCCTAAACTACTTGTCCTTTTTTTCGGCCCTATATTTACTATCATGACCATCTAATCGCTTAATTTAGGAGTAAAATTAAATTCGTTCTCTTAAATCGTGCCCTCAACCTACTCTCAAAATATATCTTTTTAGGTCTCCCATTTATCCTCTTGATACCATATTACTCCTTGCATGTTATCATGACTAACTTTAGCCCTTAACTTTTTAATTGTTGCTTAAAACTTATGACCCTCATTCACTACCCAAGACCATACCCGTATTATTTTTCTAAGATCTAGATCGGAACTTCTTATGACATAATTTTGTTGAGCCTTATAATTGATTTTTTCCCCACCGATACCCCCGTGTGTCTTTTCACCCTCCTACTAATTCTTAATTTCGAGGACAAAATTCTTTTAATTTGGGTAGGATGTAAAACTCCTAAATTTCTACTATTTTTTAAATAAATTTGATACTGATTTTTTTATTTTTGCATATTGTATATCGCGTAGTTGCATTGTACGTCGTACGAAAAATTTTGTTTTTCGTAATTGCTCGACTAGTACGACTATGTGCGAGCGTACATATTTTTGAAAAATATTTTTTTTCTATTTTTATAGTTTCGAAATAAAATAGATAATAATTATTTTTAGCTATCGTGCCTAAATTTTTAAGTTTATGATTTTAATTATGAAAAGCCTTTCATTAATACAGATATAATAATAAATAATTTTTCTATAAAATAGTATATTAGAAAAGTATATTTATGTAAATATTATTTGGACATGCATATATATTTCGTAATTATTTATTAGTTTATTTTTAAATAATAATATAATTTTCAAAATTATTATTATTAGTATTTTGGAAAATATATTTTAAAATTATTGTGGCGATTTAAATTTTAATTTTATTTTATGGATTTATTTAAATAGTTAAATTAATATATATTTGAAATTTGATTGATTTTAAACTAAAGGATGGAATTTAATTAGATTTAAATTGATTTAGATTTTGATTGAAATTTATTGAATTTGATTTAAAATAAATAGAGGAATTATCTAAAAGGATTTGCAACTATCATAATCCTTATCTAAATAATAGATTCCAACTCCTATATAAGGAGATGCTCATTATTCTCTATTCCATTAATTTTCTCCACCTACAAATGTGTTTGTGCATCGTGTCCGTGCACATCAAGCCATATCCATTCACTTCTTCTATTTTTCATCCAAATTGATTAATGTTCTCATTAAAAAAATTCTCTTTTCCCTTCCATCTATTTTCTTTTATCACAAATTCTTACTATCCTTTTACCGATCAACCAAGTCCGTCTATCCTAGTAGTCCTTAAATTTCGGATACAAAAATTTTCAAGGTGGGTGGATTTGTAACTCATCTTCCCGAAATTATTATTTTTTAAATTATATCTATATATTTTAATTTCGTGTTTAAAAGTAATTTTCGTAGAAATTTTGTAAAAGACATTTTGTGATTACTTCTGTTACCAAAAACTAGTTTTAAATAAATGCTTTGAAATAATGTTTCTATAAAAAATGGTCTCGAAGTTTTTATTTGAAATATAAAATATGTTTTTTATTATTTTTGGTCTTCTAAAAATTGGTTTTAAAAAAAATGAGCGATAAAAGGTTTTTTGTCTATTTATTTTTAAATAACGATTTGGATTTATAAAAGTAAGTTTTATAATATTTAATGACATCGAGTATTATTTTGATATGTTAATAAGTTATTTGATTATATTTGAATTTATTTAAATTATCTTGATGGTTATCAACTATACGTTAAATTATGTTGATAATTTAAATATTGTTTAAAATACTTACGATGACTAATTGGAGCATTACGATTTGTCTAATCTAGATTTAAAATATTATTTGATTAAATGATTTATTTATTATTTGATTTAAATTATTTTGATAAATATTAGATATTATTTTAAAGTTATTATGTTGAGTTTGATTTGGATTTGGATTCATATGATTTGAATTATTTGATAATATAGAATAATACTTAAAGTTATTAAGGTGATCCTTTAAAGGATTGCAATCAAATTGATTTGTTTTTAAAATAATTTATTTGATTTAAATTTATGGGAAGATTTATCCATTAGAAATTCTTATCCTATTGGAATCATATAAAGCATTAATTAGATCATTTTTTTTTATTTAAATCAAATCCTATCTAATTTAAGAGATAAATCTAAAATAAATACCTATATAAACCCAATACATACCCTTTCTATCAGCCATAATTCAAAATTATTTTTAGTCCAATAGAAACTTTAAAATTTGACATTAAAATTCAGCCCCGCTTTTTAGCAGCAAGAGGAACTTGGAACGACGAAATCTCCTAGCTTCGAACTCCATTTTGCCTCCAGTTTTTTTTAAAAAGAAGCGTATCGAGGTAAGGTTTCCAAAAACATATTTTTATAGACAAAATTCGTTCCGAAGATTTCTACAAAACTGTTTGAGTATCTAGTGTTCCAAAAATAAATGTGTTTCAGTATTTTTGCGATTTCAGGAGATTCCGAAAACGACAATGCGATCCGTTTAGCTTTTCAGAAAGCTAATACGAAAACCTATACCATATCCTAAGATTAGAATTTATTAAATAAATGTAATAGGTGCAGTATTAATTATAATTATATAATAGACTATTTTCAGCATCTGAAGTTGTTCCTGCACCTTCCTCTTTGTGCGATGTTGTTGATTCGTCGCCAGGACATCATCTTACCTCACTCGGAAATCAGGCAAGACACCTTGCCTTTACTGTTTAATTTATTGCTCAATATCATGCATGTTTTATTTCTTGTTCTTTCAAAACCGTATGTAGTTGCAAATTATTATACTTTAGTTTTCTTTATGCACTTGGCCTAGAGTTAAGGGACCACCTTTGTTTGTGCCGCATTCATTGACTTGACACATGTGTGCCACGATGTCACGTGTCTCATATAGATTCGGACTTGCGTACCGACCGTACATCGGAGCGTACAGGACGAGCGTTAGGATATAACTGCTAATATAGTTGTCTAGAAGACTTAGCGGTTATTAAAAATATCGTGGTGTGGATTAAGCACGAGTAGTGCATGGGGTGGGTGAAGACAGTTATTAGGCACAGGGGCTTTCACACCTTTACCTTCGTCTAGCTGCCATTTGTGACTCAGTCGAGAGCTAGTGGCCGTGCATTTATTTATTTTTCTCTAGATGCCACTAGTATCTCGGTTGAAATACAAATGTGCCGTGCATTTACCTTCGTCTAGCTGCTGTTAGCGACACACCCAAGAGCTAGTGGCCGTGTATTTATTTTTCTCTAGATACCTCTTAGCTCTCACTCGAGTGCTAATGGACCGTGCATTTACTTTTTCCTAGACGCCACTAGTGCCTTGGTTGAAACGCTAACGTGCCGTATTTCTAGTCTTGAGAGCCCTTGTGTGGAACGTTGTCTTCAAAGTGCATTTTCACATAGAATGGTTAAGGACCTTTATTTGTTCAGTCATATATATACTTTTATGTTGAGCTTCTATTATTCAGTTATTGGCATGATATTATGTGTCCTGTTACGTCCCTCTGAGTACCTGGTTATCTCGCCAGGTGTGTGCTCTTGTCTCACGCAGGTGTTCTAGCTCTAGCCTTGATCATTGCTATATCTTCGAGGATGATTGCAATTGGATCGTCTTCGCTTCGCTCGCCAAACTTGTTTTATTTTCCATGTATTTCGTCCTTTGTTTGTTGGTAGTGGATTCGTCTCCGCCCAACAGATTGTACAAATACATTTCCATAGATGATTATATGAATTCTTTATTTTCCTTTATTTGTGGATGAGATTAGCTGTTATGGTTTCTACTGCATATTACAGCTTATGTATACATACAAGGCCATGTAATTCGTATGTATACAGCTGGCATGTCTATGTTCCTAGTCCTACGTATTTTGGGACTGGGGCGTTACAAGATGAGTCCTATTTAGAGCAACACAGGTCAAAACATATCCAGAATGGTAATATTAAACTTTACAATGCATTCTATATGAATTCTAGGTCATTCTAGACTAAAGTCAACTCTTGGTCAACTATAGTCAATTTTACTAGTCAAACTAGGTCAACTAGGTCAATCCTAGTCCAATCAAGTCTCACTAAGACTAACCAAGCCTATGCTAGCACTCACACACAATCTCAAAGCTACACAAGTCAAGTCATCCACACACATTATATATATATATATATATATATATATATATATATATATATATATATATATATATATATATATATAATTTTATTTTATTTTATTTTTATTTTTTTGGGATCAGACGGTAAAACATTAGAGGGGCCCACTTGTCGTAACAGGCTTTAGGCTATCAAGTACAGGCTATATTCCTATAATCAATTTAGCATATATTCATACAATATATATCTATAGCAATCTATATATATATAAACATACCAACTTATCTACATACATATATTATATTAACAAATATATTATATATACAGATATTAGAGAGATAGAGAAGTGAGATGATGTATAGTGTGTGTGACAGGATATGTGTGTAGTGTTCCCAAGTTTCAGTCTAGCAGTAAACATGTGTGTGTATCAGTGCATAATGTGACAGGTTGTGTGTGTGTCAGGTTTTCAGTCAAAATATGTGAATATGTGTTCTCAGGTTTTGGTCAACAGTGGATATGTGTGTTTGTGTATGAGACGAAAGTGATAGTGAGGGTGACATAGATGTGTGTGTGTGTGTGTCAGCTGCATAATATGACAGGTTGTGTGCGTGTGTCACGGTTTAGTCGTAAATAGTAAAATATGTGTATGTGTGTTCTTAGATTTCGTGTGCAATAGTAGTATAAGTGTTCTCAGGAAAAAGGATATCATGTTATCTCATTCAATAACACATATATATATATATAGGTATAACCCCATGCTATATCCTTATTCAGTTTTCGAGTATAAGGAATATTTGTCCTTCGAAATCAACCCCATTGCATAGAATAAAACCAAATATACAACCTAAACATGAATCCATATCTACCAGTTATGATAACCTATCTGACATTATGCCTTGAATCTCAAAATCGAGTCTTAAAAACTCAGTTAACAGCTATTAATGTACACATATAGGTTTACATGCTTGAAAACCCAAAATCAATCTAAAACGAACATCATAATGTCCCAGAGGTGTAAACCAAATTCCCAGACATGCTCATATGTTAACATCATATACTTAAATAATAATTAACAATTTAAACCCAATTTAGTCTCAGAAAGTGTGAATAGTACATGGTGTATCAGAACATTTCAGGAAACCTAGGTTTTGAATTTGAAAATGTATGAAACATCAAATTAAGGGTCAAATGTGACTCGTGTACATAATAGCATGTTTCACAGTATGTGTCGTGTCCCTAAAGTGGGACATGATGTGTCCAAATATAGATTAAACATTTAAACTCATAACTACACACAGGCAGCCTCGTGCTGAGGTGTCGGGTAGCCTAGGACATGACACACGTAACTTCGTGTCACGTGCTCACGTCCACAGGTAGGTATGGTATAGATCTAGGTGTCTGACACCCTGAATGGTGTCCAAGTGTCCTCGTGTCCAAGCACGAAACGAGTATCAGAGTGTGTCTGCTTGTGTGCGTGCGTGTGTGTAAAACCAGTGCAAAAGGAATATCGTGTCCAATACGACACGACATGTTGAGCCACTTGGGGGTTAGCGTGTCAGTGTTTGCTCCAAGACACACGCCAAGACTCGCGTGTCCAAGTGACACTAACATGCAGGAAACGTGCCCGAGTAGCAGGGCATGGGCACGGCTCGCACGCGAGCGTGTCCAGTTGCTTGTGGATACGACACAGACACGAAAACACATACATTCCTTCACAAAAATCAAAGTATACATATAGATCTACAAATTTGTTTAAATAGTTTTGGAAAAATAGAATTAAAATCTCTCTTGGGCATTTCATCAAACACCTACTCCTACGTATAGATACGCGTCCAATACGGACACCAAATCAATACGAATTCCCACAAAACATTTCCTACAGCTAGGGAGATGTATACCTATTGGGAGATGGATTTCCAATGAAAAGTCAAATGGACACGATCCGAACACGTAGCTCATAACAAATGGACTCCTCTTCTTGTGCTCCTAGTATCCAAGGTCCTAGGCTCCTTCTAGTGATGAGAATGAGAGGGATGGATGAGGATTTGTGTGAAATTTATGAGAAATTGGTAGAGAAATGGCTCAAATTGGGGAAGAATACCAAAATGAGGAAAATGGGAACAATAAAACGAATTAAGAGGGTAGCTCTCACTCTATTACATGGCCGGCCACCTTAGGCTAGGGTTTGCTAGTCCACAATGTCTAATAGGCCTTCTAAACTTGTTATGGGAGCTAATTAGATGCATGGAAGGTTCTAAACCTATTTCGGTAAAAAGTCCAATCTCTATTTTAATTAAATAGTCATGACTAATGAGTCTAAATGGGCGTATTCCAATAAGTTGGTCCATGAATCATGTCATGCTAATTTTTGGGCTCTAATCTAGTGTATAGTCTAATCGATTCACTAACACAAGTCTAACAGTTACGCTAGCCACTAACCGTATTAAGTAAGATAATAAAAATAAATAATTATACACAATATTATATAAATATGAAATGACAAAATTATCCCTATTTGGAAAAGTGGTAGTGACAAGTCTACCCCTCTTAAAATAATTTTGTCCTCGAAATTAAAAGACGAAACTATCACAGGAAACAAAATCCCAATGAAGAAGATCAATACCTCAAGGCTCGAAAAGATAAGGGTATCTCTTCCACATGTCGTCCTCCCTCTCCCAGGTACACACACTCGGAGAGTGATGCCTCCATGCGATGCGAACCAAGAAAATGACATAGTTCCAAAGCACCTTCTTCCGACAATCCAGAATCTCAATCGGCTGCTCTATATAGCTAAGAGTCAGGCCCACCTCGATCTCGGAGTGGTCCAAAACATAACTATGATCCACCACGTACCATCTCAGATGCGACACATGGAACACGTTATCCCTCTAATGCATACGGTAAGTGTCACGACCCGCACCCAGTGTAGAGGCACGAGAAGTAGGTACGTCCAGCCTACGCCGCAGTGTCAGCGGTAGAACGCTGTCCTAGGTCACATACATCTAACAATTATAAGGTACCTGTACAATGTGTATGCTCCGAATGGAGGACAATATAGAAATGTACGACTCAATCACAACTATGGTAGAAAGTACGATAAGATAGACATATATAAAAGTCGCAAAATGAAATACAATAAGAGAAGAAGCCTAAGAGTCTAAGATAGCATCTCCACAACATCCAGAATAACAAAATCCCCAAATAATTACAAAATGTATCCAAAATAAGACAAGACAATAAGTAAGATAACTAGTCTAGCTAACTAGCCTAGACTACTGGGGTAATATCCTTTGCAGGGGCTGGGTCCTCCTGGGAGTCCAGCTCACAGGTTCATCTAGGCCGACTCCATAGTATGTAGGACAGAAATCCTTAATGTCATATGTAACATTTCAACAGGTCCAATCAGGACAGGAACGAGCACAATACATCTCACTTAGTTCATAGTATGACAGGATAAGTAAATATGCTATAGAGTAAGATACATAAAATGTTGAAGAATATATGAAGTAAAAGAGATGACTGTAAAGAAATATCTACTATAAGTAAAGAGCTAATAGTGGCTTGTGATGTAGAGTACAAGATAGACATATGAATGACTTGAATTTGCACATGATTATTCTAAGAGTTTGCACATGATTACACTACTTTGGAATTATTCACAGGACCATTTATACTCCCCCGTACCTCAATCAATACATAAGGATCCAGACAAGTTATGTTATTGCACATGATATCACATGAAGGCCCATAAATGGGAGTCACGACCTGCACCCACTGTGAGGGTACGAGAACGTAACAACGCCCAGCCTAAGCCGCAGTGTCGGCAGTAGAACGCTGTCCTAGATCACAATATCTAGAAATATAAGGTACCTGAATAGTATATACACTCCGAATGGAGGTGACATAACAGAACAGTCTCAATCACATCTAAGGCAGATACAGAATAGTAAAGGTAGATAGATAGATCAAAACCATAATGTCATACAAATAAGAGAGAGAGAATCTAAGTGTCTAAGATAACAACTCAAGAAACATCCAGCTCAATACAAGTCTCAAAATATATACAACATCTCAGAACAACAACTAAAAGTCGAATAAATAATGCTGGAAAAAGAAGATAAAGCCTAGCTATCCAGCCTTGACTATGGGAGTAGCATCTTGTACTGCAGCTGGGTCTTCCAGAGGGCACGTTGCAGGTGTCGTCTAATCCTGCTCGGTAATAGGTGGTGCATAGGGCATCATCCTCATCCTCTATAATATTTTCAACAGGTCCAGTCAGGACAGGAATGAGCACAATACATCTCACGCAGTTCATATCAAGTTAGGAAAAATAAAATATACAATAGAGTAAGATACATAAAACGCTAAAAAGAGAATATATGAAGTAAAAGAGATAACTGTAAGGAAATATATACTATAAATAGAGAACTAGCAGTGACTAGTGAGTCAGAGTAAAATATAGACATGTGAATGACATATAAAGATTCATGACTACAGCTAAGAGTGAGTCATGACTACAGCTACTTGGATATTATTCACATGCCTATTTCTACTCCCCCATCTCCAATCAATACACAAGGATCTGTTTAAGTTATGTTAAGATTCGTGAAACTTCATATGGCTCATAAAATGAGTGATACGTGAAGGTAATTCATGATGGCTCTGTGAACATGAGAGTACTTGTGTCACAAGCGATTCGTGAATCAGTAAAAGCATAGAGATACGTTGTCACGACCCGCACCCTAGAGTAAGGGCCCGAGACGTGGGTACGTCCAGCCTACACCGCAGTGTAGGCGGTAGAACGCTGTCCTAGGTCACAACATCTAACAGTTTAAGGTAATAAACAGTTATACTCCCCGAATGGGGGTGACATAACAGAATATATCTCAATCACATCTAAGGTAGAAAAGGATAAAGATAGAATGATATAAAAGATGCAAGATCTAAATCCACAAAAAATACAATAGAGAGAAAGCTAAGCATCTAGATAAACTCCACTAACATCCAAAAATAATACAGATCCAAATATACTACTCAAACTCCAGTACCATGAAATATGATAAAGAAATCTATAGAGCAACAGTCTCTACAGCTAAGGGATCTGACTGGAAGTCCGGATCGCAAGTGTCCTCTAAGGCTGTCCCATAGAAAGTATCTAGGCAGGCCTCCTCCTCGGCCTTTGTAAAATTTTCAACAGGTCCAATCAGGACGAGAACGAGTACATCTCATCAAGAAAACCCAAGTAATGACAGAGAACTATAAAGCAGTTTTAAGCAGTTTTATTGATGAATATGGCAGTTTATATTTAGGTGATAGTATAGAGAAGCAGTAAGATACAAGAAAAATAAAGTAACTAAAACAAGAGAAGAATGATGGCAATGAAGACTGTAAAATAAATCTAGCTGAACTAAGGTAACATAATAAGTCCAGGTAGTAAATGTAAACAAGTGCAAAACCCAAGTAAATCCAGACAACATGAATCTGATACCAGGTGATTCCAGTACAGGATGAGTCCAGTATAAGATGATTCCAGTCATAGTGATCAATGATTCCAGGGTGAGTCCAGCCTATACTCTAACAGAGTGTTTTAAAATACCGAGATCGATATGTAAACGGCTGTAGGTAATACGGCACATCACACACCTGGTCGGGTGTGAGATGGCTATTATTCCAGCAGATTCCAGTAGATTCCAGTTGGGAGATTCCAGATTAGGGTATGTCTACATGTCTTACTCAAGTATTTCCCCTTCTAGCAAGTACAAGTGAATTCAGAATACGACACGAGAATCAAGATAAGTCCAGCCAAAATATGATGATTCCAGAAATAGATTCCGGAATGATTCCAGTGATTCCAGTAATAGAGGCCAGATAAGTAGGGTATGTGTGTCGCATACATGAATCCAGAAATATTCATACGTATGGTATCAGAGAATCACATAAAACTAAATAGAACTGAAGTACAGTAACTGACAAATAAATGAGAGAACTATCAGAGAATGTACTCGCCTGTTATCTGAATGTCCAAGATGAAAGTACTGTCCGAGGAGTGGTGTCTGGCTCCTATTAGAACAGCACAAGTCACAACAAGTCTAAAATAAGGAAATAGACTACTACAATGCATCTACATGAAGTTTGGGGTCAATCTAGGCTAAAGTCAACCTTTGGTCAACTCTAGTCAACTAGACTAGTCAAACTAGGTTAACTAGGTCAAACCTAAACCAAGCAAGTCTATACTAGTCTAACTAGTCTATTCTAGGCCTAATCAAGACTAAACAAGTCTAACTAAACTCTCACTAGGCAAACAGACACACCATAGGCTAAGAGACCTAGGCTATAGGCTATATCATGCCTAAGCCAAACCACAAACACATATACACATAACAATATATATATATATATATATATATATATATATATATCTAATATATTGTAGTACACTCATAACATATAGGCTACCTATATGTACATCCCATATATATATATATATTTTATATATATATATATATATATATATATATATATATATATATATATATATATATAAATATATATATATATATATATATTTTTTTATATATATATATAAATATATATATATATATATATATATATATATATATATATATATATATGCATCACTATTCACATATTCATATACATAGATATATATAGGAAAGCTATATATATAGGCACATACGTATATATATAGAGAGAAAAAGAGGTAAAGAGTAAGTGAGTATGTGTGTGTTTGGCATGTGTGTGAAAGGATATGTGTTAATGTTCAAAAATTTAGTGATAGGTAGGTGTATTTGACATGGGATACATGATGTCAAAGGGTGTATGAATGTATGTGTGTAAAAGGTTATAGGTTAACTCAGTTTATAGAAATATATACATACCTACTTACCTTGTATACATAAATACATATCATGTATATTACATTTACATGATACATACATGTATACTTGTATTATATTATACTTACATTCATGCATATTAGATACTTGTATTTATATTAACAGATTGCAAACATTCATTTCTTTCATGCATCTATGCATTACCTACATGTTTTATACATATGCATATATTGTATATTCATATCATTTCATACATTAACATGGAGACATGCAAACATGCACACATCATATATTTCATACCTTGTATTACCTTACATATCATGTTATATATTATCATTCATTCCTTTCATATATTACATTATCTTGCATGCTTGCATTCATATATTACATTCTATATTACCTATATACATGTATTTCCTCCGTTCATTCATGCTTGCATCATATACTCTACATTACCATACATGTTATCATTATATATTGCATTACAATATTTATACATTATGCATTCATATCTATCATTACATATATATCTTGCATTCATATCTATCATTCATTATATACTTTCATACATACATTGCATATCATTCTTTCTTTCATGCATTGCTTATATGCATTATATTAATTGCATTCCTACATGCTTGCATTCAACCATATATATGCATTAATGTAAAGAGAATATATATCATATATATATCATTTCATTCATCTAACATATCATGCATTACATACTCTATATTCATTTAATATCCATACTACATAGGCTCATAGGTTACACAAAATGCATATATCGTATAGTCACTCTTCTACTTAAAACCGATACTGTACCAATTGGGCAATCACTAAATTCTAGGATTAAAGTATGTCGTAGCCCTTTGTGTTAGCTTTCCGAAACTTTAAACGGATCGCATTTTCATGTCCGAAAGCTCCGAAAATTGCGAAAATACCGAAACACGTTCGTCTTTCGTACGGCTGACATTCAAATAATTCTACAGAAAGTTACAGAAAGAATTTGGCTTATTAAAATATATATTTGGAAAGCTAACTTCGATACGGTTTTTAAAAAAAAATTTGAGATAAATCAGAGTTCTAGCTAAAAGTTATTACATTTCTAAGTTGCTTTGGTTAATAAAAACGTGGATGACAATTATGACGGATTTGACAAAAGAATACATATAGGCCAAGATTCTTGGATACAAACATAGGTATCCAAATGAAACTCATTCTAACCATCCTAACTATGATCAATCCACTCTCTAACCATTATAAAACTGAATTTAAATATCTATTTAAACTATTATCATACATACATACACATGGGGTGTCCTAATTTGGGATCTATCAAGTAGGACACAAGACACATATCTAAAATCCTCAAGAGAGCTCCAAATGGCCTCAAATTTGAATCTAAATGGGACACATGCATGAGAATGGATCCTACGGATTCAAAACTAATTTATATGCAAATAAAATCGATTTAGAGGATGGGTTTTACCTATTAGGAGTGGAATCCCAATGAAATCCTTTAGGGCACGGCTCCGATACGAAGATCCCTCAAAGTGGACACTCCTCCTTGCACTCCTCTTCCAATCCTTGGTAGCACCCTTCCCTTGGAGAATGGGAATGATTGAGGAAAGGTTTGGTGAAGGAATGATTTGATTTGGAGATCAAATCAACGGGAAGGCTCTCTAAAATTCGGGAAGAACAAAAGAAAAATAAAAGAGGCAAGATTGTAATGATTGAAATTAATCATTCTCTCCTAAAGGTGGCTGCCATAAAGGGTCCATTAGGGCTAATGGAAAATGTCCTAATTGCCCCTCTCTAGTCTCGTATGGTTAAGTCTAGACTAGGTTCAAGTTTGGGGTCAAAATGATCTAGTTTTGAGTCTCTAACTTAACCATTCTAACATGATAAAAATTAGTTTAATTAACTAACTTAATGTTGGGTCTTGTGAGCCATGCTAAACTTAATATTGGGTCCCACCTAGAGTTCAAGATACCCGGGTCACAATACAAGTCGAAACGAGACGAAACTCAAGCCCGACTAAACAAATCCAATAAAAACAATATTAAAAATATAAAATTTTCCCAAAATATTAAAATATGAAAAATGACCAAAATCATAATACATCAATTTAAATATTATTAAAATAATCTAAAATTTACCAATTAATCAAAATCCTAAATAATTCAAAAGTCACAAAATGACCAAAATACCCTTAGCCTAAAAAGTTGTAAATAGTCATTCAAATCACATGGTTACGTCCCCATGGTTAGTCTCTAAGCTTAGCAAAACTAGGGATTAACTAATTAACCATCAAAATCACAATTCAACTTTTTAAATAGTTTTAAATTGATTAAAAATTACCAAAAATCACAACATGAGTTAAATCTTATTATCGATTAATCAAAATTATAAAAGTTCAAAATTACCCTTATTTTAGAAAAGTAGGTGTTACAAGTCTACCCTCCTTAGAAGAATTTCGTCCTCGAAATTAAGACGGTCGTACTTCTTCTAGAGTCTCGTTCCTAACAATCATGGTCTCAGAACTTACCTAAATCATACGATTAAAAAGGATGGCATACAGGGTCATGGCATATGGTGGTAGTGAGAGTCTCATCTAGGTATACTAGTCATGCTAACCAAAAGGGTCGTACGGTATCAAACATACAAGCAAGGGATGTATAAAATATTCTCAAAAAGGAATACTAAGGTTAGGTCAAAACTCACCTCTAGCTAGGTCTGAGAACTAGAACTCCCTCCTGGAAGTAGGGCCCTGGTTGGGGCAGGTATATCAGGACAGTTCTGCCACCAGTGTGCAGGTCACCCACATAATAGGTACAATCATAGTCTCTTTCTATAGAAGTTCCACTTGTGTCCAGACTTCTTACAGTAGGTACAGATAGGCTCTGGCTCAGCTGGCATCTGCTGGACAGGAGACTGGGCTGTGTATGATGATATAGGCTGGATATATGGGTACTCCTCAAGCTCTGGGTAGGACTGGGTACTGCTCCTCGCTCTCTTGGAGCTAGGCTCTCATCCTGGAAGCACAGAGTCCCGCAGACGTAGCAACCTCTGGTATTGCTCCCTCATGGCCTCATCATGAACTCTCTGTGACTCCAACATCCTTTCTTGGAAATATCTAAATACCTGGGCTGCATCAAGTAATAAACCTCCGGGTAGTATAGTATGGGGTACCATCTCAAGGGGTGGGGAAAGGCTCTTGGTCTCAGACAAATCTGCAGCTCTCTCCTGAATGGCAGGAGACGAAGGAAGACTCTCTGGCGAGGCTACCACCATCTCCTCAATGGCAGGAGGTGCCACCACCCCCTGGTCAGATAGAGGGATCACTACCTCCTGAACAATAGGAGGTGGAATCACACTCTAAGTAGCTGTAGCTGCTCTCAAGCGGCAGGATCGGGTCATGGGTGCCATACTGAAAGAAAAAGAGTAAATCAATCATCAAGGCTGCAAGGCAGTCTATCATTCCATATAAAAACTGGTAAATATAAACAAAGGAGAACCAGCTACAAGAGTCACTATTTTAAAGCCAGGCTATACTATCATCCCTAAGATGAGGGCCTAATCATAAGTCATCAAATCATCATACTAAGAAAGAACTATATCAATTTATAATAACAGAAGGGTATGATAGAGATGATATGTTTAAAAGCCTCCTCAAGATACAGTCTGATAATCATATGCGTCGGTCCAAAATCATGTTACTCAGAGTCCTCGCCATGCCAGTAAGCAAGGCTGCGATAAACGATAGATTCCATAACTGGGGCATGCACCTCTATAATCATGTCGTCTGGAATTCTCGCTATGCCAACTAGTATAGCTGCGAGAAATTCCAAATCTCATAACCAAGATACGTACATCCGAAGTCAGGTCTCTATGTTTCCACTACGCCAGCTAATATGGCTGCGATAAACTATAAGTTCTATAATCAAGTAGACGTTTTACCATCCCTGTTATTCCCGTTAACATATGTTATCAGAAAATATCGTAACTCAGGCCATAAAATTCATCTCGATAGGAAAATCAAAATCAACAACGATCCAACAAAATCAAATTCAATAATCAAGGAGTGAGAGCAACAAACAAGGGAAATGATTTCAATTTGAAGTTTAAATAAGATTCTCAAGGGTCATCCCAGGAATCTCTCAAGGAATCCTAACTGTGATTGAGTACCTTCAAAATATCCTAATCCTACTATAGGATGTAGTGATACTCTAGTTCGAATACCACTACATAAACTCGACCTGCATGGGCCACCACTAAAAACGTGTCTCGACCCGCACCCTAGAGTAAGGGCACGAGACGTGGGTACGTCCAGCCTACGCCGCAGTGTCGACGGTAGAACGCTGTCCTAGGTCACAACATCTAACAGTTTAAGGTAATAAACAGTTATACTCCCCGAATGGGGGTGACATAACAGAATATATCTTAATCACATCTAAGGTAGAACATGATAAAGATAGAATGATATAAAAGATGCAAGATCCAAATCCACAGAAAATACAATAGAGAGAAAGCTAAGTGTCTAGATAAACTCCACTAACATCCAGAAATAATACAGATCCAAATATACTACTCAAACTCCAGTACTATGAAATATGATAAAGAAATCTATAGAGCAACAGTCTCTACAGCTAAGGGATCCGACTGGATATCCGGATCGCAAGTGTCCTCTAAGGCTGTCCCATAGAAAGTATCTAGACAAGCCTCCTCCTCGTCCTCTGTAAAAATTTTAACAGGTCCAATTAGGACGGGAACGAGTACATCTCATCAAGAAAACCCAAATAATGACAGAGAACTATAAAGCAGTTATAAGCAGTTTTATTGATGAACATGGCAGTTTATATTTAGGTGATAGTATAGAGAAGCAGTAAGGTACAAGGAAAGTAAAGTAACTAAAACAAGAGAAGAATGATGGCAATGATGACTGTAAAATAAATCTAGCTGAACTAAGGTAACATAATAAGTCCAGGTAGTAAATATAAACAAGTGCAAAATCCAAGTAAATCCAGACAACATGAATCTGATACCAGGTGATTCCAGTACAAGATGAGCCCAGTATAAGATGATTCCAGTCATAATGATCAATGATTCCAGTGTGAGTCCAGCCTATACTCTAACAGTGTGTTTTAAAATATCGAGATCGACATGTAAACGGCTGTAGGTAATACGGCACATCACACACCTGGCCGGGTGTGAGATGGCTATCATTCCAGTAGATTCTAGTAGATTCCAGTTGGGAGATTCCAGATTGGGGTATGTCTACATGTCTTACTCAAGTATTTCCCCTTCCAACAAGTACAAGTGAATCTAGAATACGACACAAGAATCGAGATGAGTCCAGCCAAAATTTGATGATTCGAGAAATAGATTCCGGAACGATTCTAGTGATTCCAGTAATAGAGGCCAGATAAGTAGGGTATGTGTGTCGCATACATGAATCCAAAAATATCCATACGTGTGTTATCAGAGAATCACATAAAACTAAATAGAACTGAAGTACAGTAACTGGCAAATAAATGAGAGAACTATCAGAGAATGTACTCGTCTGCTATCTGAATGTCTAAGATGAAAGTACTGTCCGAGGAGTGGTATCTGGCTCCTATTAGACAACACAAGTCACAACAAGTCTAAAATAAGGAAATAGACTGCTACAATGCATCTACATGAAGTTTGGGGTCAATCTAGGCTAAAGTCAACCTTTGGTCAACTCTAGTCAACTAGACTAGTCAAACTAGGTTAACTAGGTCAAACCTAAACCAAACAAGTCTATACTAGTCTAACTAGTCTATTCTAGGCCTAATCAAGACTAAACAAGTCTAACTAAACTCTCATTAGGCAAACAGACACACCATAGGCTAAGAGCCCTAGGCTATAGGCTATATCATGCCTAAGCCAAACCACAAACACATATACACATAACAATATATATATATATATATAATATATTGTAGTACACTCATAACATATAGGCTACCTATATGTACATCCCACACACATATATATATATATATATATATATATATATATATATATATGTATGTATGCATCACTATATATTCACATATTCATATACATAGATATATATAGGAAAGCTATATATATAGGCACATACATATATATAGAGAGAGAAAGAGAGGTAAAAGAGTAAGTGAGTATGTGTGTGTTTGGCATGTGTGTGAAAGGATATGTGTTAATGTTCTAAAATTTAGTGATAGGTAGGTGTATGTGACATGGGATACATGATGTCAAAGGGTGTATGAATGTATGTGTGTAAAAGGTTATAGGTTAACTAAGTTTATAGAAATACATACATACCTACTTACCTTGTATACATGCATACATACTTATCATGTATATTACATTTACATTATACATACATGTATACTTGTATTATATTATACCTACATTCATGCATATTAGATGCTTGTATTTATATTAACAGATTGCAAACATTCATTTCATTCATGCATCTATGCATTACCTACATGTTTTATACATATGCATACATTGTATATTCATATTATTTCATACATTAACATAGAGACATACAAACATGCACACATCATATATTTCATACCTTGTATTTCCTTACATATCATGTTATATATTATCATTCATTCCTTTTATATATTACATTATCTTGCATGCTTGCATTCATATATTACATTTTATATTACCTATATACATGTATTTCCTCCATTCATTCATGCTTGCATCATATACTCTACATTACCATACATGTTATCATTATATATTGCATTACAATATTTATACATTATGCATTCATATCTATCATTACATATATATCTTGCATACATATCTAGCATTCATTATATACTTTCATGTATTCATTGTATATTATTCTTTCATTCATGTATTGCTTATATGCATTATATTAATTGCATTCCTACATGCTTGCATTCAACCATATATATACATTAATGTAAAGAGAATATATATCATATATATATCATTTCATTCATCTAACATATCATGCATTACATACTCTATATTCATTTAATATCCATACTACATAGGCTCATAGGTTACACAAAATGCATATATCGTATAGTCACTCTTCTACTTAAAACCAATACTGTACCAATTGGGCATTCACTAAATTCTACGATTAAAGTATGTCGTAGCCCTTTGTGTTAGCTTTCCGAAACTTTAAACGGATCGCATTTTCGTGTCCAAAAGCTCCCGGAATCTCGAAAATACCGAAACACGTTCGTCTTTCGTACAACTGACATTAAAATAATTCTACAGCAAGTTACAGAAAGAATTTGGCTTATTAAAATATATATTTGGAAAGCTAACTTCGATACGTTTTTCTGTAAAAAAATGGGAGATAAATCAGAGTTCTAAGCAAAATGTTATGACGTTTCTAAATTGTTTTGGTTAATAAAAACGTGGATGAAAATTATGACGGATTTGACAAAAGAACACATATAGGCCAAGTTACTTGGATACAAACATAGGTATCCAAATGAAACTCATTCTAACCATCCTAACTAAGATCAATCCACTCTCTAACCATTATAAAACTGAATTTAAATATCTATTTAAACTATTATCATACATACATACACATGGGGTGTCCTAATTTGGGATCTATCAAGTAGGACACAAGACACATATCTAAAATTCTCAGGAGAGCTCCAAATAGTCTCAAATTTGAATCTGAATAGGACACATGCATGAGGATGAATCCTACGGATTCAAAACTAATTTATATGCAAAGAAAATCGATTTAGAGGATGAGTTTTACCTATTGGGAGTGGAATCCCAATGAGAACCTTTAGGACACGACTCCGATACGAAGATCCCTCAAAGTGGACACTCCTCCTTGCACTCCTCTTCCAATCCTTGGTAGCACCCTTCCCTTGGAGAATGGGAATGATTGAGGAAAGGTTTGGTAAAGAAATGATTTGATTTGGAGATCAAATCAATGGGAAGGCTCTCTAAAATTGGGGAAGAACAAAAGGAAAATAAAATAGGCAAGATTGTAATGAATAAAATGAATCATTCTCTCCTAAAGGTGGCTGCCATAAAGAGTCCATTAGGGCTAATGGAAAATGTCCTAATTGCCCCTCTCTAGTCTCATATGGTTAAGTCTAGACTAGGTTCAAGTTTGGGGTCAAAATGATCTAGTTTTGAGTCTCTAACTTTACCATTCTAACATGATAAAAATTAGTTTAATTAACTAACTTAATGTTGGGTCTTGTGAGCCATGCTTAACTTAATATTGGATACCTTCTAGAGTTCAAGCTACCTGGGTCACAATACATGTCGGAACGAGACGAAACTCAAACCCGACTAAACAAATCCAATAAAAACAATATTAAAAATATAAAATTTTCCCAAAATATTAAAATATGAAAAATGACCAAAATCATAATACATCAATTTAAATATTATTAAAATAATCTAAAATTCACCAATTAATCAAAAACCTAAATAATTCAAAAGTCACAAAATGACCAAAATACCCTTAGCCTAAAAAGTTGTAAATAGTCATTCTAATCACATGGTTAGGTCCCCATGGTTAGTCTCTAAGCTTAGCAAAACTAGGAATTTACTAGTTAACCATCAAAATCATAATTCAACATTTTAAATAGTTTTAAATTGATTAAAAAATTACCAAAAATTATAACATGAGTTAAATCTTATTATCGATTAATCAAAATTATAAAAGATCAAAATTACCCTTATTTTAGAAAAGTAGGTGTTACATACGTGATGATTCGTGAAACGCACAAAACATATAGTATCCGATGCTCCCGAGGGGGATAACATCTCATGAAAAGATCTATATAGTACCAATCCGTGCTACCAATGTATCGGCATCAAGTAAAGTAATCTAGAGCAAGAATATAAATTCTAGCAAGTATGAAACGGTCAGATAATATACTCGCCTCATATCCCGAATGTCCGAAAGAAAATACTGCTTGAGGAGTGGTGTCTGGCTCCTAATTAGAATAGTACAAGTCACAATATGTCCAGCTAATAAAGTAAGATACTATGATGCAATCTACATGATATTAGGTCAAACCTAGACCAAAGTCAACCCTGGTCAACTTCAGTCAACTAAAAAGTCAAAGTTAGGTCAACTAGGTCAACCTAGACTCAATGAAGTCTAACTAGGCCTAACCAGTCTACCCTAGCAAGTATACACCAAGCCAAAGCTAATACAAGCCACATATCGTAGGCAACATTCACACTTAGCTATTAATCATGAACTTCATATATATATATATATATATATATATATATATATATATATATATATATATATATGTATCACATTGCATTTAGTTTGAAACCCTAACTGCATATCCTAAGCATCACATACAACACACATATACAATGCATATATATTCATATCTATATATATTTAAGTAGAGAGGGAAATCAAGGCACATGTGTGTGTGCATTAGAGTATAGGTTAGCAATGTTTTATAGTGTGTCATTAGGATAACTGTGACAGGAACTTGCCCATGTGTGTGTGTGAAGGCAATGGGTTAATCCCAGGTTTATGTCGGTCAATGGTGCACATGGTTACATATCAGTGTGTCATGGAGGTGTATAACAAAGGAAAACCAATACTTTTTATAAGTTACACTATCATGGCACAAGCTAACATGTAGAGCTATGTGTGACAGTGTATCAACATAGTGTTCTCAAGAATTTAGATTTGTGTGTGTTTAGGAAACAACCAGTGTGTGAGTGACTGAACAATGGTTTCAATCTCAGGAAATGTTTATCATCAATGTGCATTTGTGTGTGAACTTGTGTAATCTCAGGTTTTCAGAAATGAAGCCAGGGTTGTGTTCCCAGGTACTCCTGTACCTAACAGCCTATATGGCTTTAGGAAACCAAATCTCAGGTTCTAACTAAGTGACAGTGTCTCAGTTTTCAGGATTAGCAAACAGTGTGAAAACCATGTGTGTGGTCATGTGTCACATAGGTGAGTGTAGGCATTCTCAGATTTTGTGACAGGAAATGTGAGAGTGTAGTGACAGAGTGTGGCAACACATGAGAGTGTGTGAGTGAATGAGCTATGTGTGTGTGTTTATATATAGAAGAGAAACAGTGTATAACCTATAGGCCTGTGTGTGTGTATGCTTGAGTGTAGGCTAGTGATCAGGTTATAGTGTGACATGAATGAAAACAGTGTGTGTTCTCAGGATTACAACTATGCGCATTCTATAGGAAAGGATCAATTCATGATACAAACTAAAATTAACTTCATTAAATCCTAAGGAAACACATGTGACAGAAATTGATTCATAGTTTAACAGTGAAATAGGGAAACATTTCCATGTTCAGGGTTTCTGTGTATATGATGCTCAGGCTTGTAATCCTCAAACAAAGCACTAACTCGAAATGATTGTTGCCACAATCCCCAAGCCAACTCAATGCAATTACAACACAATTTAACCATTCAATCATAGTTATGGTTATCACCATCTCAGGTTATAACCCAAATGAAACATTAAATAGGGAGGAATCATTTCATGATATATCTAATCCATTCAAAAGTGAAATGTGAGACTAAACTCCTTGCTAACCTGTCCTAACATGTTATCAACATATAACCATAATTAAATCACATTAATTACATGATATTTAATCATTAAAAAGTAAATGGAAATGAAGAACAGTGAATTAATGCACTGATACTTAACTGTATCAGGAAAATGGGGGATTGCCCATTTCGATATTGAAATAACAGCTAATAAGTTATGTTAATGGTTGGTAAATAAAGACTAACATGTGTACGTGCTATATATAAAGTATCGTGTCCAAAAACACTAGACACAAGTGTCCAAACCACACACAACTCAACACACGAACTGGGTCAGTCGACTGGGTTCCCGTGTCCAGTGCGGGTCGAATCCCTCACCCGACACGGACTCAAATGACATGTGGTCTTGGGGATGTCATGTCAGACGTTGACCCAAGGCCTGTGTCAAAGGACACGCTTCTTCGTGTCCAGAATAGGTCACACGACCCTGTGGGTAGCAGGACAGCGCTGTCCAGTGCGTGCGACCGTATCCACGAGTCCAGTGCGACTCCAACTCGACACGAAACAAGCTCAGTCATGTAGAAATCCCTAAGCCACACTAAAACAAGTATTCCTATTCAAACGCAATCCTAAAACAAGATTGAAATGCCCACTGTGGTATTTCATCGAACACTAAGAAATCTACACTGATACGTGTCCAATACGGATACGTAAAGGACACAAAGTTTTACGAATCCTATTCCAACAGTTAGAGGACACCTAAGGCTATGCATCCATGCCTAGAAATCAAAATTTCATTAGGGGAATAGGGAGTTACCTATAGGTTCTCTTCTCTCAAGAAAACTTCAAAAATGGGGATTCCTTCTAGCTAGCCCCAAGCTTAAAAGTATCTCTAATCTGTAATTAGCCTCCTTGAACAGTAGGGAAATATAAATTAGGTCACCATGGAAGAAGTTTGAATAAAAAAGGATCAATATTGATCAAAATAGGAAGGAGTTTCAATGAAGACAAACCTTGCTCTTACAAAATGAAGGAATGAACAAAAAGATGTTGGCCCATTGGTCATGGTCAAACCTGATTTTAATAATTGATCAAACTCTGTCTTGATATAAATGCAAGTCAATTCAGATGTTTACCAACAACGTTTTGGACACTGCTCAACGATGGATATCTACTATGTTCAAGACTGAAGCTATTTGCCATTCAGAATGTATTTCCTTCAAAGCAATATAATTTTTTATTTTATTGAGTCTAGGAATACATTGTATACCAAGTCTTACTAGCAAATAGGCTGTCCAGAATTGTTTTTCAAAACTAACCTATCTCTTTAAAAATGACCTATGTTTTTGAAAAATATCCTTTTTACAAAAAGCTTCTGAAGGACTTTTCAAAAAGCCAAATTGATTTTTTCTCAAAAATGAACTGGCAGAACCCTAGCAGAACTCGGCCCAAGTTTGGCCAAAGTTCGGCCAAGATGAACGTTAGTGAACGTTTGATTTTGAACTTGGTCACCCTTCAGTTGCAGTTTGTTACAAAGAGTTCTGTCCGAATTCTGTCCAAATTTTGTCAGAGTTCTGTTTTTGGAAAAACTATAAATAGAGAAGTATTTTGATCATTTCAAATCACCAATTCATTTTTAATCTCTTCTCTTCTAAAGCTTATATTTTCTCCAAAGAGTTCTCAAAAGCTTACATTTTCAAATCACAAGCCAGTTACAATCCTCTAGTCGATTTGCCAGTGCGGTACGGTCTAGAAGTTTCAGAGCGGTTGTAATCAGATGCTTGATAGAAGATACAACTGTTCACAATTGAAGTTGGTCAAGTTCTTCGTATCAAAGCTCGCGTCTGTAGAAGTTGCAAGGACTTTGTATGAAAACTTGCGGGATTTTCCAATAGTGGATTCAACTGGAAGCTAGAGTTCTTCCGACTGGACTAGTCCTCACAAGAGGGAAACCAGTATAAATCTCGGTATTTGCGTTTGCCTTCTGATCACTTTTTTATTACTGTCATTTACTTTGTGATTATTTTTTATATCTGTGATCTAACTGCTAACAAGATTTTTAAATAGCAATATTCTGTTGCCTACTCTATTCACCCCCCTCTAGAGTATTCTGCTTTACGATTTCGTTCCTACAATTGGTATCAGAGCGGGTTATACAGATAAAGCAGGTAAAATTGTAGTTATATTCAATTTTTATATAGATCACATCATTACACATGGCAACTGTGAAATTCACATGAGGCCAAGCCACAAACATCCACTGTTTGACGGCACAAATTACACCTATTGGAAAACAAGTATGAGTTTCTTTCTAAAATCTCTTGATTTTGACTTATGGTCTATAGTTATTGATGGCTATAAAAAGCCCCCTCGTATAAATGTTGATAGAATTTTAGTTGAAAAATCCCATGACAAATATACAGAGGAAGAAAAGAAAAAGGCCAGTCTTGACGCACGTGCTATTAACGCTCTATTTTGTGCTTTAGACAGTGTTGACCCAAACCGGATCACAGTCAACCTAATCTTGACAATTAACAAAATAATATTTGTCATAGTCCAATTTGACACATCGAGCTCGAAATCAATCTACTCAGCTGATTTGTTCCGGTTCACAGCTACTTGGAGTTGTACCACTTTGTTGTATACTGGAGTCTGTATTTTTATTATTCTTGAGTATAGGATGATGTACGTTGGATCATACTGAGCACTTTGGGCTAGCCATAGCTTTATAGGTTGACTTAGCCCAAATTCCAATCAACCCATTCATCCAAAAGCCCACAAAGATCATTCTGTCCATAGAAGACAGAGTTCGGGCCGAACTCTGCCTCACATAGAGTTCGGGCCAAACTTGGTCCCCTAAAATTCAGGATGCTGATTTTTAGGTATTGATCACTGCTAGTCGTCCAACGGCCAAAAATTTAAATTATTTATACCGAATTCTGGCCAAATTCTGCCTACCCCGAACCCTATAAATAGGCCTTGGTTTCTCTTATTTGAAATCATCCACTCTTCTCTTCTTCTTCTCTTACATAGCCTATATATTCAAGAGCCTTATCTTCCCATCCACTTAGCATTCAAACTTCCCAACCGTCCAAGTTGCTCGGTACGATTCAACTAGAAGTTTGAAGTGCAAGAAGTTGTAAGCCACTTGGAAAAATCCAAGTTTTGCCAAAGCGATCATTGAAAGAAGTTTGGCATGCTCTTTAGTGAAAAGGCATGTGGTTGTAACCCTATTTCACAAATAGTAGATTTTAATCTTGAGCTAGAGTTCTCAGGCCTGGAATAGTCCTCTACGAGGGAAACCAGGTTAAAAATCTTGTTGTGTTTGTGCTTGCTCTCTACTCTTTATTTTCGCATTTATTTTTACTCTGATTAGTTAGTTGGTGAAGAGAGTTTAATTTTTATTTGTTCATTTTTGATATAAACTCTATTCACCCCCCTCTAGAGTTGCCAACATGGTCTTCAATTGGTATCAGAGCAAGGTTCTCTTATCAAGGACTAACATCCTAGAGCTGATCTATGGCAACCACTCAACCCAAGTTTTCCAATCACGGTAAAAGGCAGTCCACACATAGGCCTCCCCTATTTGATGGAACAAACTACACCTGTTGGAAAATAAGGACGAGTTTTTATCTCAAGTCGCTAGACTTCGAACTGTGGACCATCGTCATCGATGGTTACAAAAAGCTCGCCAGGATAATTGTCAATGGTGATAGCGTTCAGAAATCCCATGACAAATATTCTAACGAGGAGAAGAAACAGGCGAGTCTAGATGCGGGAGCTATTAATGCTTTATTTTGTGCTATAGACAGGAATGAGTTCAACAGGGATCAACATGCATCACCACCCATGAAGTATGGAGACTTCTAGAGGTGACGCATGAAGGAACCACCCAAGTCAAGGAGTCAAAAATAAGTCGTCTCACTCAAGAATATGAGGCTTTCAAGATGAAGCCAAATAAGACGATCACACAAATGATTACAAGATTCCTCGACATCATCAACCCCTTGTCTTCTCTCGGCAAACAATATACAAATCACATGAAGATCCGCAAGATACTTAGGGGGCTACCAAAGGTTTGGAACCCCAAGGTGACAGCCATCATAGAAGAAAATGATCTCACAACTATGTCCATGGAGACTTTGATGGGAAAGCTGATGACTTATGAGCTTGACCTCAAAGATTTCGAAGAGCCTGCTCCTAAGGCAAAGGAGATTGCCCTTAAAGGTCCCCAACGAAGGGCCGACCCTGAAGAGACGGATAACGACAACTCGAAAGGTGATGATCAAGCTCTCCTTGTCCGCAACTTCAAGAAATTTCTTTGCTTCAACCGAAGAAAGAAGGAACCACAAGAAGATGACGAAGAAGAGCCAACAAGCTACAGTTGCAAGAAGACTGGACACGTCCGAAAAGACTGTCCATTCGCAAAGAAGAGCAACCGATATGAGAAGCCATACATGAAGACTTTTTCTAGGAAATATGTCAACACAAGCATTTGGCACGAAAGCGAAGCCAATGACTCCAAGGAAGAAAAAGACTCTCCTCAAGACACTGCCAATGTATGCCTAATGGCAACATCCGACAAGGTAACAAGCGAAACTCTCGATGATTTCATTTTTGATGAACTTGGCGATGCATTCAATGATTTACTTGATGACTACAAGAAAGTCATCGGTAAATATAAACACGCCAAGGAAAAGATCAAAAATTATGAAGTCGAGATTCAAAGGCTCTCTTCATTGCTTGATTATATTGTAGACACTTCACCCACGGAAGTTACAAATGAGGTATCTAAGCTTAAATTAATCCTACATGACGCCAAAGCACGTATTGAAAAACAAACACAAGAAATCACAGCACTCAACACGGAGCTTGCAGATGAAAAGAATAGACACAAAATTTCAATTACTAAGATTTATGGTTTGAATGGTAAGATTAGTGAACTATAAGCTGCCTCTAAGAAATTAGAGACTAGATTGGGTAAACAGGTTGCTCAACCTCAAACCCAATCACATGAGACACACACAAGGCACAATACTACTCAAACTAGTCAAACACGACATCCACATGCAACACGCAAACATGCGTACATGTACACTCACTTCCATAAAGCATAAAAACCATATGCACGTAGAAATTATTCTCACAAATATCAGTCTAATACGACACATAACGACCATGCAACACATAGATACAATCATCACTATGTTACACATAAACAAAATCACCACCATACTGCATATAGGTATAATCATCATCCTGCTGCCATATATAGCCATCATCATGTCACTCCACGTCACTCTTACCATGCTACTACTCCACGTCACTCTTACCATGCTACTACTCCGCATCACTCTTACCATGCTTCATATAGAAATCATTAACATGCTCCTAACATAAATAGGAATGTTATATGTACCTCTTGTGGATTACATGGACACATCTTACCAAAATGTAGAGTTAGGAGATTAGTAGATAAGAATATATATGCATGGTTGCCAAAAACTAACTTTTCAGGACCCTCAAGAAATTGGGTGCCAAAGGTCGCATCTACTCTTGATGTAGGTGGACCTTCCCTCCTTAACTAAGAGTAAGTGGATTCTTGATAGTGGATGCTCGCGGCATATGACGGAAGACGTAAATCTTTTTGCATCACTATCGATGAAGAGAGAAGGATATGTATCCTTCTGCAACAACCTAAAAGGGTATATTATAGGTAATGGTACTATCGGTCATCCTCCTTCTCCCGTAATAAAGGATGTATGCCTAGTGACCGAGTTAAAGCATAACCTGCTCAACATTAGTCATCTTGCTGATCATGGATATGATATTAACTTTGGACAAAATAAATGCTATATTTATGATAGGTCAACATGAGATATCGCTTTTGAATGGATAAACGAGGACAATATTTATATTTTCTATCTATCTAAAGATACTAACAGTGCAAGAAGATATATCTATGCTCACAAGGATGAAAGATTATTATGGCACAAGCGTCTTGGCCATGCCAATATGGATACTATATCCAGGCTATCGACTAAGAAGCTAGTTAGAGGCTTGCCCGACATCACATTCAAAAAGGACACAGTATGTGCTGAATGTAAGTTGAATAAGGCAACCAAGTCCTCATTTCATTCCATAAACTCTGTAAGTACTACTAGACCTTTGCAATTACTTCATATGAATTTATTTGGTCCTAGTAGAGTAGCCAGTCTTGGTGAAAAACTCTACGCTTTTGTTATAGTAGACGACTTTTCGAGATTTACTTGGGTTTTCTTTCTTACAAACAAAAGTGATACCATTTCTATTTTCAAAATTTTTGCTAAAAAGGTTCAAGATGAAAAAGGCTACATGATTACTCGAATCCGAAGTGATCATGGAGGCGAATTCGAAAATACTGATTTTGAAAAGTTTTGTGATTTAAATGGTTTTAATCATGAGTTTTCTTGTCCAAGAACTCCTCAACAAAATGGTGTTGTAGAGCAGAAGAATAGGACTCTTGGCGATATGGCTAGAGTTATGTTAAATAAAATCTCTCTTCCGAAATATTTTTGGGCTGAAGCTGTCAGTACAGTGTGCCATATTTTAAATAGGGTGCTCATTCGTCCCATTACGAAGAAAACACCCTATGAGCTTTGGTTTGGTAGAACTCCAAACGTTTTATATTTTTGTGTTTTCGGTTGTAGATATTTTATCCTTAACACCAAAGACAACTTAGGCAAATTTGATGCCAAAGCTGACGATGGCATATTTCTTGGCTATGCGGCCAAGAGTAAAGGATATAGAGTGTTCAACAAACGCTCATTAACTGTGGAAGAGTCTACAAATGTGACTTTTGATAAGGATAGCAGTGAAGCAGCTACTCTTGATGATGATGTTGAGCCATCAACTTCTAATCCAAAGAATACCACCACTGAAACCAATTCTCTGGAGGGCTTGCCAAAGAAATTCTCTTTCAAGCCATCACATCTAGAAAATTTGGTTATAGGTGAGGTTTCATGCGGAGTAAGTACTAGATCATCATTAAGAGACTCCATCGCTAGTACTGCCTTCATTTCACAAATTGAGCCAAAAAATATTGTAGAAGCTTTTAATGATGAATTTTGGATTTCTGCCATGCAAGAAGAACTCAACCAATTCGAGAGGAGCCAAGTTTGGGAACTCATTCCTAGGCCAGCTAATCACTCGTTTATTGGTACAAAATAGGTTTTTTACAACAAAGTTAATGAAGATGGTTCAGTTATACGCAACAAAGCTCGTCTAGTAGCCCAAGGATACAACCAAGAAGAGGGTATCGACTACGATGAGACGTATGCTCCTGTTGCAAGACTTGAATCCATTCGAATGCTTTGTGCATTTGCTAATTTTCAAAACTTTAAACTATTTCAAATGGATGTGAAAAGTGCTTTCTTGAATGGATTTATTAAGGAGGAAGTTTTTGTAAAACAACCTCCTGGTTTTGAAAATCATAAATTTCTCGACCATGTTTTCAAACTCAAGAAAGCGCTATATGGTATCAAACAAGCCCCTAGAGCTTGTTATGAGAGGTTAAGCAATTTTTTGCTTGAAAAAGGTTTTTCAAAAGGGAAAGTTGACACAACACTTTGTATAAAATCTTTCAAAGACACCATTCTCTTAGTACAAATTTACGTTGATGATATTATATTTGGTTCTACTGATAAAAATCTTTGTCAAGATTTTGCTAAGTGTATGCGAGTTTGAAATGAGCATAATGGGAGAGCTCAATTACTTTCTTGGACTGCAAGTCAAACAAACATCAAATGGAAATTTCATCTGTCAGACAAAGTATACAAAGGACATGCTGAAGAAATTTGACCTTGACAACGTCAAACCAATCGGCACCTCAATGGCTACTATGACCAAACTAAAACCAGATGAAAGCGGTAAACCTGCTAATCAACGTAAGTATCGAGGTATGATAGGCAGTCTTCTTTATTTAACTGCTAGTCGTCCTGATGTTATGTTTAGTGTTTGCCTGTGTGCTAGATATCAAGCAAATCCTAAGGAATCACATATGATCGCTGTTAAGCGTATCTTTCGATATCTTAAGGGTACGGTTACAGTGGGCCTATGGTATCCCAAATCAATATCATTTGACCTTATTGGATATTCTGATGCTGATTTCGCTGGATGTAAGGTCGACCGTAAAAGTATAAGCGGCACGTGTCATTTATTAAGAAAGGCTCTAGTCTCTTGGTTTAGCAAAAAGTAGAATTCTGTCGTACTATCCACAACAGAAGCTGAATATATCGCAGCTGGTCGTTGTTGTGCACAAATTCTGTGGAAGAAGCAAACCCTTGAAGACTATAACTTATCTTTTATGCACATTACAATTTTTTGTGACAACACTAGTGCTATAAATCTCACTAAGAACCCCATCTGTCACTCACGCACGAAACACATTGAGATTCGTCACCACTTCTTACGTGATCATCAACAAAATGGCACTATTAATTTAGAATTTATTGACACTGTTCATCAGTTAGCCGATTTCTTTACAAAACTATTATCCGAGGAGCGATTCAATTTTATTTGTCAGGAATTAGGAATTTTAGATGAAATGGTTATACATTAAATTGACCTGCGTAATTATCGATTATGTCACGATTCTCTATGCTGAATTTGCTACGGGTACAAGCCGAAAGGGTACTTTTGACAACAAGGCGTAAAAGCCTAAGCGACACAGTGCACTAGTCTTCGGACTACCGCTAGCTGGGATCCGGCCCCTGCAGCTACCCCATAGCAGCTTCACTATATTGATTTATGTCATAACTCCTTAGTTATTATATGTTTAAATTTTATTTATAGCTTGCCTCATTTGAAAATTCTAATTTTCAATCTTATTATTATTCATATCTTTGACCATTTCTTCGAATCTATTTCAATCTCATCTTGTATTTCCTGCTTGCAGTTCTGGTCCAAGGAACCAGAACTCGGGCCAAACTCTGCCCCACCCAGAGTTCAGGCCGAGTTTGGTGTCCTTGTTCCAGAACCTCAAATCCTTCTCAGCCGTTCATCTTGTCTTAATCCGATGGCCCATATTTCACCCGACCAGCCGACCAAGAGACCATAAATTCAAAAATTGGTCTCTCTCTCCTCCATTGTCTTCTTCCTCCATCTCCACTTCTATTTTCATCAAAACCATAACCCTAGAAGGCTCTCCTCCTTGGGAATTTGCTCTCCAAACTCAAGGAAATCATTCTTGGAGTTGTTCTCCTCCATCTTAGGTCTCTTTTAAGGTATATCTATCTTTCTCTTTCCATCTTAATTTTTTTTTCATGGCTCCTAGGTTGCTTGGTAGGGTTAAAAGACCAAGGAGAAGTATTGGTGAGTCCTCTACTAATCCTAACCCAAACCCTCAACCTAATCCTCCACCACAACCTATTCCCCAACCTCCTCCTCTCATGGTGCATCCACTTTTTAATCCACCTCCACCAATCAATGCCGACACATACGATGACCGTCTTTTTGTGTCCTTAGATGCATCCAACGCATGGTTCGCCGACTTCCGTCATCGTCGTGTCTTTGCGGGACACCGCATTAAATTTACAATTTTTTTCGATTTTTTTCCAAATTTTCGTGACTTATGTCTTGATGAGCTTGTTGCGACTCGTGAACCGATATATGTAAATGCAATACAAATGTTTTATTGCAACATGACTTATGATCGCACACGTATCTATTCAAGTGTCATCGGTGTAGACATATCTTTTGATGATTTTGAGTTAGCCGACCTACTTGGTTTGCCCGACCCAAATACTTGGGAAAGGCTTGATGATGCTCGGGACTTTGTTTTTCCCGGCGAGACAATGTTGGAGAGTTTCAAGGGTGATCTTTGTTCTCCAAATCCTTTCCCTCGTAAACTCATGGCTAAACATCTCAACAATCATATCTATGAACTTCATCGAATTATCTTTTCTTCGATCTTGCCAAAAGCTGGATCAACAGATGAAGTTACTTACTTTGAGATCACTGCTCTCTTCTTTCTTCATTTTTGCGTCCCCTTTAACTTCCCTCGCACGATGATGGATTGGATGATTCGTGCTACACCTAAACCAAAATCTTTGGTTTATTCTATGTATCTTCCTTTGATATTTCGTGCCTTCCATATTCCATTGGATCAGTGTCAGTCCTTGCCCCCTCCTGCCTTTCTAACTAAGGCCAGGAGAACTGTTGCTACCATCGCCTCTTTTGAGTCCGATGATGATGAGGAGCTTGCATCTCCTGCTCCCTTTGCTGCTCCTGATTCACATACTCCCGAGTCCACTGCTACACTGGACTCTCTTCAGACTATGCTTCGTGATCACTTTCGTTTGGAGGACGAGCGCTGGGCCGAGATGGATGATCGCTGGACGCAGATGGACTACCGCACTACTCTGCAGATGAGTGCGCTCAGCAACTCCATCCACAACATTCAGTACTCCATGGCCTCTCATCCGACGATGCCAATTTCGATGCTGCGAGATCCGTCTCGCGATGGCTATCGCATTGACGATTCATGGGTTCGTCGTTATCTTGATCCGACATCAGCATTTGTGGATCCCCGTCGTACTGGTTCTGATGGTGCGGGGCCTTCTCATGCTCCTTGATGGATATGGCCATTTGTACCGCTACTGATGATTAGGACTATTTTTATTTTGGCACTTTGTTTCATTTTGCTAAGTTTGCTTATGTTTTTATGTCTTTCGAACTCTATGGCTCGGTTTATTTTTCTCAGTTTATGCATGCTCTCTTTCATTATATGGTTGTTACCTTTATCTCAATATGTCTATCTCCATTTTTTTGCTGATTGTCAAAAGGGGGAGAACAATTGCTATTTGTATGGGCCTATATTGTGTATCCTTGTATATGTATATTTGGATAAGTATTTACAGGAAATATCAGTTTACGGGGGAGTACGATTGTTCAAGTACGGGGGAGCCATAATGTGTCCAGGTATGAATATTTGACATACAAATATCATGTTTTGTCAATTATCAAAATGGGGGAGATTGTTGACCCAAATCGGATCACAGTCAACCTAATCTTGACAATTAACAAAACAATATTTGTCGTAGTCCAATTTGACACAGCGAGCTCAAACTCAATCCACTCAGCTCATTTGTTCCAGTTTACAGCTGCTTGGAGTTTTACCACTTTGTCGTATACTGGAGTCTGTATTTTTATTATTCTTGAGTATAGGATAATGTACGTTGGATCATACTGAGCACTTTGGGCTAGCCATAGCTTTATAGGTTGACTTAGCCCAAATTCTAATCAACCCATTCATCCAAAAGCCCATAAAGATTATTCTGTCCATAGAAGATAGAGTTCAGGCCGAACTCTGCCTCACACAGAGTTCGGACCGAACTCGGTCCCCTAAAATTTAGGATGCTGATTTTTAGGTATTGATCACTACTAGTTGTCCAACGGCCAAAAATTTGAATTATTTATACCGAATTCTGGCTGAATTCTGCCTACCCCGAACACTATAAATAGGCCTTGGTTTCTCTCATTTGAAATCATCCACTCTTCTCTTCTTCTTCTCTTACATAGCCTATATATTCAAGAGCCTTACCTTTCCATCCACTTAGCATTCAAACTTCCCAACCGTCCAAGGTGCTCGGCAAGATTCAGCTAGAAGTTTGAAGTGCAAGAAGTTGTAAGCCACTTGGAAAAATCCAAGTTTCGCCAAAGCGATCATTGAAAGAAGTTTGGCGTGCTCTTCTGTGAAAAGGCACATGGTTGTAACCTTATTTCACAAATAGTGGATTTTAATCCTGAGCTAGAGTTCTCAGGCCTGGACTAGTCCTCCACGAGGGAAACCAGGTTAAAATCTTGTTGTGTTTGTGCTTGCTCTCTACTCTTTATTTCCGTATTTACTTTTACTCTGATTATTTAGTTGGTTAAGAGGGTTTAATTTTTAATTGATCATTTGTATAAACTCTATTCACCCCCCTATAGAGTTTCCAACTTGGTCTTTAGACATAACTGAATTCAACAGGGTGTCTACTTGCACAACATCAAGCGAAGTGTAGAAACTTCTTGAAGTAACCCACGAAGGAACAACACAAGTCAAGGATTCAAAGATCAGCAGACTTACTCAAGAGTACGAGGCATTCAAAATGAAGCCATGTGAATCAGTCACTCAGATGTTTACAAGGTTCATGGATATTGTAAATCCTTTGTCTTCACTAGGCAAGGATTACAGTAACCATGAGAAGATTCGCAAACTTCTACGAGCCCTTACAAAGAACTGGATTCCAAAGGCTACAGCAATTATTGAAGGGAACGGCCTCTCAACAATGTCTCTGGAAACACTCATGGGTAAGCTATTCACTCACGAGTTAGAACTTCAAGACTTTGAAGATGCTACACCAAAGGAGAAGTCAGAGAAGACGATCGCTCTCAAGGCTCAACATAGAAGAACCATCGAAGATGATTCTGACGACAGCGACTCCGACTCTGAAGATCAAGCTCTTCTGGTAAGAAAATTGAAGAAGTTCATAAGATTTAACAAGAAAAGAAATAACAGCAACAACAACAACAACGAGGAAGATCCTATTTGCTACGGATGCAAGAAAAAAGGATACATGAAGAAAGACTGTCCAACAGCATCATCATCAAAGAAAAGCAGCAAATATGACAAAGGCTACCTGAAGAAATCTACATCAAGAAAGTACGCCAACACAAGCATATGGCATGAAAGTGAAGCCAGCGACTCAGAAGATGAACAATCAGATGACGCTGCAAATGTGTTCTTGATGTCTTGCGATCAGGTAATCACTAATCCTCTATTTGATCCTTATGATGATTTCACCATTGAGGAACTAGGAGAGGCTTTCAGTGAACTGTTAGATGATTACAGGAAACTGCATAGTATATATGAAACCTCTAAGAAGGTACTCAAGGAGTATAAAGGTGAAATAAGAAGACTTACTAACCTATTAGATCATGTTAGAGATAATGACTCTTCAAATGAGTCTGGTGAGCTTTCATCTATTAAGTTGTTGTTACGCGAGACTGTTAAGCTATCCGAAGAAAAAGACCAAACTATTATCCAGTTAAAGGAAGACCTATCTAAGGAGAGAAAGAGCCTCCAGGGTGCACAAGTCAGATTAGAATCACTCACATCTAACTATACTAGATTATATGACACTTCTAAAAGGTTGGAAATTAGTTTAGAAAAACGGCCTGAAGTTGCTGCTTCCTATTCTAACACGTGTCAATTACCGAATCATCGGAACACGCCCAACACTGTCAGACCAAACCATACCAAAACTCTGCCCAAGAAGACAAATAGACATGCATTCTTCTATACTAGAAAACCAAAATCTACCAATCATGCACCTCATACTCCTTTCAACAATCAACATGCTAAATGTCATTATTGTGGCCTCATTGGTCATATATCTTCTGCATATAGGATCAGAAAGTTAGTAGATTTAAATGTTTATGCATGGATACCAAAAACTAAACAATCATGACCCTACAAGAAATGGGTACCAAGAGTTTCATCATCAAATTATTTTATAGGTGGGACGCCCTTCACATGCTAGGAGCAAGTGGATCCTCGACAGCGGTTGCTCACGGCACATGACCGGTGGCGCTTCATTATTCCTAACACTGTCGAAGAGGAATAAAGAAGGATATGTCTCCTTCAGTAATAATTTAAGAGGGTACATAATCGGTATCGGTGACATTGGTAAGGCTCCATATCCAGTGATTAAAGATGTTTGTCTAGTTACTGAGTTAAAACATAATCTACTCAGCATAAGCCATTTAGCTGATCACGGTTATGGTATTAACTTCGTAAAAGATAAATGTACTATAGTTGATAGTTCAACTGGTAGTATTATATTTGAAGGTATTAGGGAAGACAACATATATGTTTTCTATTTGTTGGAAGATGCTAACGAAGCAGGTAGATGTTTGATGGCCAAAAGCATTGAGAGTCAACTATGACATATGAGACTCGGTCATGTAAATATGGACACAATTTTAAGACTATCTATAAAGAAGTTGGTACGCGGCTTACCAGATATTTCTTTCAAGAAGATACGGTATGTAGTGAATGTGAAAAGAACAAAGCTACTAAATCCGCATTCAAATCCAAGAACGCTGTAGGTACCACTAGACCTTTACGACTGTTGCATATGGACTTATTTGGACTAAGTGGAATTACTAGTCTAGGTGGTAAGTTATATGCATTTGTTATTGTAGATGATTTTTTTAGATACACGGGTTTATTTTCTTGCACGCAAGAACGATACATTATCAGAATTCGTCACCTTTTACAAGAAAGTACAGAATGAAAAAGGGTTCAAGATTACTCGTATTCGTAGTGATCATGACGACGAATTTGAGAATGCAGATTTCAAGCAATTTTGTGACTCACACGGTTATCTGCATGAATTCTCTTGCCCTAGGACTCTTCAACAAAATGGAGTTGTTGAACGTAAACAGAACTCTATCTGAAATGGCTAGACTAATGTTAAACAAGTTTAGTCTACCTAGATACTTATGGGCTGAAGCTGTAAATACAGCATGCTATATTCTCAATAGGGTTCTGATTCGACCTATATCGAAGAAGACTCCCTATGAACTATGGTTTGATAAAACACCAAATGTTTCTTATTTTAAAATCTTTGGTTATAAATTTTTTATTCTTAATACTAAACATAATTTATGTAAATTTGATGAAAAGACCGATGAAGGTATATTTTTAGATTATGCAGCAAAGAGCAAAGGATACAGAGTCTTCAACAAAAGAACCATGATCATTGAAGTATCTATCAATGTCAAGTTTGATGAGCTAAATCAACACTTAGACGATGATGACAATGAAGACATAATCGCACCATGTACAGCTACTGCAAAACCTTCACACAAAGATGCAGAACCATCACATCAGGCATCAGATGAACCTCCAAGCAAGGAAGCCGGAACTAGCAATCTTGAGACTACACCAAAAGAGATGAGATTCTTGGCTAATCATCCAAAGGACTTAATAATTGGTGAGATTACCAAGGGTGTAAGTACTCATTCCTCAAATAAAGATATAGCTTCTTGTGTTGTTTTTGTCTCGCAATTTGAACCCAAAAATATTGATGAAGCATGTAGTGATAATTTTTGGTAAGATGCTATGCAAGAGGAATTAATCCAATTCGAACGGAATCAAGTTTGGGAACTTATTTCCAAGCCCATTGATCATCCGATCATTGGCACCCGATGGGTATTCCGAAATAAACTGAACGAGAATGGTTTAGTGACTCGTAATAAGGCTCGACTCGTAGCTCAAGGATACAATCAAGAAGAAGGTATCGACTACGATGAGACTCATGCCCCAGTTGCGAGATTAGAATCCATTCGCATGTTATGTGCATTTACATGTTTTCATAATTTTAAGTTATTTCAAATTGATGTCAAAAGCTCATTTTTAAATGGTTTTATAAAAGAAGAGGTTTATGTAGCACAACCACCCGGTTTTACTAATTTCAAATTTCCTGAATATGTTTATAAAGGAAAGGTTGACACTATTTTGTTTATAAAATCTTTGAATAACAATATTCTTTTGATTCAAGTCTATGTAGATGATATTATCTTTGGATCTACTGATGAATCTCTTTGTCAAGAATTTTCAAAGTGTATGTAGAACGAGTTTGAGATGAGCATGATGGGAGGGTTGAAATTCTTTTTCGGACTGCAAATCAAATAAACCAACAATGGGACGTTCATAAATCAAGCAAAGTACACAAAGATCTATTAAAGAAGTTCGACATGGAAGCAACAAAGCAACTTAGCACTCCAATGGCGACCTCAACTAAGCTTGACATTGATGAACAAGGCAAACCTGTCGACATACATAAGTATCAAGGTATGATCGGTAGCTTGCTATATTTAACTGCCAGTCGACCAGACATTATGTTTAGTGTTTGCTTATGTGCTCGCTTTCAAGCTAATTCTAAGGAATCACATCTGTGCGCCGTTAAGCGTATCTTTCGACACCTTAAAGACAATTCTTATGTCGGCTTATGGTATCCCAAAACCACGTCGTTTGACCTAACCGGTTATTCCGATGCTGATTTTGCCGGATGCAAAGTAGATAGAAAAAGCACTAGCGGCACATGTCATTTCCTAGGAAAAGCTCTAGTCTCTTGGTTTAGTAAGAAGCAAAATTCTATTGCATTATCAACAACCTAGGATGAGTATATCGCCGCAGGACGTTGTTGTGCACAAATTTTGTGGATGAAACAAACTTTAGAAGACAATGGATTGTATTTTACACACAAACCTATTTTCTGTGACAACACTAGTTTTATTAATTTGACTAAGAATCCAGTATGTCACTCTCGTACTAAACATATCGAGATTCGATATCACTTTCTTAGAGATCATCAACAAAATGGAGATATAGACCATGTATACATAGACACTCGGAATCAATTAGTTGACATACTCACAAAACCTCTAGCGGAAGATCGTTTCAATTATTTACGTCAAGAATTAGGAATTTTAGATATCAATAATATTAATTAATTTTTTTATTAATTAATTTATTCAATACTAAAAAACTATTTTCGAGACAAGCCTAAAAAGGGTCTGTCTGTCATCACGACTACGGTCGAAGCGAAGCGGTACTTAAGAGTTCCCCGGTGAACCTCCGTTAGCTGGGACAGTACTCCTACAGCTAATCTAAGACAGATGCTGAGCAAAGAATATTAATTTATAAAATAATATTAATTATATTATTTTGAGATTTAAAATTACTAAACTCTGAATTAAACATTTGAAACGAATTAATGAAAAAGATATGGCCTGATTATTTTTTATACACATATATAGCCAGGCAACCCTTGGCGAATTCGGGCCGAGTTCGGTCCGAATTCTGCTAGAGTTCGGCTGGATATATATATGTCCCAGCCAGAACTCGAGGCCCCCATCTTCTTTATTCTTCCAAACATCCTCAAAAAGCAGCAGCCGTGCCTCTAAACCCTAGCTCTTATCCACCCTTGTTCTTCCAATCTGAGTGGAGATCTACGTCCAAACTTTGGATTCATACGGAGAATTTCATCCTCAACAACATATCCAATTCTTGGAAGGTATAATTCCTTCTCTCCTCCACTTTCAAATTCTTAGGGTTTCTAGAATTTTTGGGAAAGAATGCCTAAGTTCAATCCCTTCAAGAGGAAGAAGACCAATGCCAGTGAAGAGTCATTATCTTCGGATCCACAAACAGATTCCCTCTTTTCTCCGGTCCAATCGGATGACGGTGCATCGGACGAGTTTTACTTTAAAACTCCCGACCAAGCTTTATTATGGTATGCCGATTTTATTATGCGTACTATCTGTACCGGATCACCGATTAAATGGACTGTCTTTCCTGACCACCGCCCTTACTTTGAGGCATTAGGGTTACAACACTTTGTTTTTTTACAATTTCCTATAGCTACTAATGCCATTAGATTATTCTGTTGTAATTTTGTGTTAGACACTTTTATCGCGAGAACACGTGTCGGAGGGATCGATATCGAATTCACTGATAAAATGTTAGCGGAAATCCATGGTATTCCAAACAAAGGTGCCCCGCTCGATGACATCACTGATTTTGATTTTCCCGATGGTACGACTCTCGTTAGTTTCAAGAATGAGCTTTGTGCGCCCACACGTGCTCGTCCTGGAAAGTTTAAGGCTGATAACTTGAACTTGTTTAACTACGAATTACATCGCATCATCTATTCCACTTTACATCCAAAATCCACTTCCAAAGATGATGTCACTGCACTTGAGCTTTCTGCTCTATATCATAATCTTAAGGGGATTACTTTTTCTGCCCCTAAAACTATCAATCAGATGATGGGTAGTTGTCGCAGAAGAGATCGCAATCTCTCTTATGCGATGATCATCCCTCGCATCATTCAGAGATTTGACATTGACCTATCTACTTGTGTGGTTGACCCTGAACCCTAGTTCCTCAAACTCTCTCGTCGCAGCATTGCTACTGTTCCTCCACCAACTGCACCTGGACCTATCTACTTGTGCTGTTGACCCTGAACCCAAGTTCCTCAAACTCTTTCGTCGTAGCATTTCTACTGTTCCTCCACCTACTGCACTTGCTCCTCCTGCACCTACTCCCACAGCACCTGGTCCTGCTCAGTCCTATCCTATGACATTTGAGGGTATTCATTAGCACCTATCAGATCTACAGTCAAGTTATGGTGACACTTCTAAGGAACGTGAGTTCCGTGACGTGACTCGGTTCCAGGTTATTGCCAACTCCTTCGCCGATCTGAGATTTGTGCAGACGGGTCACTCAGCTAGCTCTCTACCTCGTGACCCTTCTATTTCTGGATACTGCCACTACACCAAATAAGGTCTTTTACGGCCTATAATTTGTGCCGTAAAACTAATTTTATGGCTCACATGGTAGTGCCGTAACAGCTCCAGCCGTAAAAGGGTACGAGTATTTACGGCGTACGAAAGTAGGCCGTAACTTTGGTAATTGCACGCCGTAAAAGTAGTTGCTGAAAAACTATGGATCTTATTTACGTCCCATAATGCATGCCGTAAATACTAATCTTTTACGACTCGAAGTGATGGCCGTTAATAAATTCAATTTAAGGCACACATGGCAAGTCGTGAATATTTAAAAATAAATACTACTATCTCACATTTACGGCCCAAAAATGCAGGTCGTAAATGTTATGTGTTTATGACTCAAACTGAGGTCCGTTAAAAGGTTGATGAGTTTCATTTTTGTGGCTCGCAAGGCGCGCCGTGATTATGGCTTTTTTTTAAATATCCATATTTGAATAGCTACAAATATAATTAATTAATAAACCAAAATCAAATATGACTATAATATGGTTCTCATAGTTTTTCCAACCGAAATCAAACTAATTGCACATCTATATTGAGAGTATTTACTTCCAACAAGTTGCGCTAAATCCATACACATTAATAAGATGACACAAACATGATAGAAGCTTAACACAAAGCAAAAGTGTTTAAACTGGATTTCCAATAGCAAAGTCATTTTTTTAATCATTAAGCTCAAACCAAAATTAATGTCTTACAACAAAAACAAAGTCACTTTGTCTTACTACAAAAGAAAAATTCACTCTCACTATAGTTGGACACTTCAAGACCTTCGAAGATTTTAAAGTCCTTAAGCTCAAAATATGAAACTTTGTAGAAGCATGCCTCCCCTCTTCTTTAAGCTTAATTACCTGAATAAAATTAAAAATAATATTAACAAATATCCAATAAAATGAATGCATGAAAGAGACTTATATACATGTTTAATGAGTACACAAGACAAGTTCCATGAATATGGATAATTTTACACCCATCACCAATGTGCTGGATGACAACAAATTTCCTAATGTCAACTTAAAATGATGTGAGCCAACCCAAAAACATGACGGGCTGGAAAACTCGTTCACATTACCCAAAATATATAGGTGAACCAAACAAACTTCAGCAAGCATACATTGGCTATAATAAATGTTCCAACAACCACCATACATGCCACCAAACAATGGTTTCATACACCAATCTAAGGCCAGTCAAAATATAACATGTTCAAAATTTCAGGCAGCAGGATAAGCCGGTCGGTACTAAACCGACTAATCCATGGTTCATCATTCTTCTATGCGATAAGTCTTGCATCCCAACAAACAAAATATTGGTCTCCATCTAAGTCCCCTCCACAGCATTCATTTGGAGGGATCCTGCATTTTCAACATCTCAGTAAACTGACGATATGTGATAAAATTCTCTTATTAAGGTCAAAAGTGCATTTTCATTTAGTTGTCACAGTTCCAAGATTAATGGATTATACTGACCATATTCACATATAAACATAATAAAATATTTGTATCCTTTCTGCAGACCGAGCAGATTCAGATAATTAAGAGGCCGCAATTGGAATATAAAGATCATTGTGAGCGTGTTTAATAGTGTTTATTCAGGTACCACTTTTGTCAAGTCTTCCAGAAAATGGTGAAGAAGCACACTAGAGACCGTTAGCAAATTGAGCTAGTCATCTTCTTGAATAGATGACCAAGCCAATCTGCTCATTTAACCAGGTTACCAAATTACAATAAGCCTTTTGCTTTAAGTATTCATCATGAAGATGCAAATTTTCTCATTGTGCTTTAAGTATTCATCATGCTACATACTCAATGTAAGGATATTCACCACTACAAACACATACTAAGGAAGTTAAATAGAACTTGAACAAAAAGGGGGTGACTGAAATATATATATATATATATATATATATATATATATATATATATATATATATATATATATATCCAAATAGATACAAATACATATATAAGTAAAGACTGACAATAAAAAGGGGACTGAATGTGAGAGTTAAAAGTTGACACAAAATAGGGTATAAGGACTGTATCAAGTGAAAATGTGGTTGTGAAACTTAAGCCATTATCCCTTGCTAACTAACCTATATATAAACCATTCACCCCATCATCTATTTGGACTACTCAAAGAATTATAGGACATTCGACTAAGGCTGCAATGCTCAAAGTATATGGTCTGACATGACTAGATATGCTGGATAATGAGGTTCAATGATCCAACAAATACTCCTACTCCTATTCTAACTGATACAACATCAATGATAACAATGATGTGGCAAACAAAATGAAATGCGTTGTTAATTCAACTGAAAATATGTAGAGAATTTTTCTGTAGATCCAACATCCATTGACAATCTATAGTGAAAATTTCTTGTGTCATCTCAACTAAAATGGATTAAAGCTATAACTGATCGGCGAAAACAAGCAAAAAAGAGTATTTAGATAGAAATTACCTTACATTTTCTAACAAGTTATGATGTAATTGATCGGCCATGCGATTATGCTTCCCAGTGCTTCATTCAAAAGAAAAGCTTCACGCGTTGGTCGATACATAGTCACGCTCTCATTGCCCTCTACTACATGTCGCACAGAAACTTTCCAACATTCAGCACCAAGTGGCACATGATGTACTAATGATTTAGGATCCTTTGATAGAACTTCACCGGTGGCAACAACTATTTTTTTGTCTAACCAACTTAGTAATTTGCATTTTGAGCTCTCCTGATTGGAATTGCGAACAACTACATATTCTTTCTTCTTACTTTGTGTTGTCTCATGAACAGAATTCATAATTGGACTTGTTTCGTTCCTTTTGCTTTGCGTCATGTTATTGATAGAATGTTGACCACTTGCAGCATCTTTCTGCTATAATTAATATATGTTAAGCTTAATATATAAATACAAAAGAGTCATAATATTTAAAAAGCAAATCTATTGAGGCACTTACCGAATTACTTCCTCCTTTTCCAACATTGCAATAAAATTGTTCATTTGATTTTTCAAGGCCACAAGTTCATTTTCTAATTTATTGACCTCGTCTCTCATTTGTGTTTGTCCCTCCAACTTTGACGAAGCTGCTCCATATCCAAGCCCTCTTACTCGTCCTCGTGGATCCGGACCGAGTACCTTTGCAACAGCATCATCTCTAAAAGAAGAACCATGTTCTTGTGCTTTGTATTTTTTGACTTGTTGCTGTATTACAAAAAAAACAAAAACACATTGGGTTGTGTAACTTACTATGAAATAAGCCCCTTAAAATGACGCCAAAGTGCGACATATATTGAGAAGAATGGAAAGATAGTGCTGTAAAATTGCCAAAATGCATTACTTTTAGCTAACCTGCATCTATATATTTGCTATTTTTGTGCTTACATTCTAATGTGCCTTGGTGTCAGTCTGTACAATTGCCAAAATGGAAAGATAGTGCTGTAAACCGTAGAAAATAGATGATAGGACTAAATATGTTTAGTATCAGGAATGATTCAGTTATCTTCAGTGGTAATTCCCAGTAAAGAAAGATTTCAGTTTGTTATAATTCGAATACATATGGTTTATAATTCAGAGATTGACACTTTTTGAGATATAATAAGTACTTCAAGCTATCCAATCAGCTTTAGATTCATACGAAGGTTATATCATAGCATAAAGATACAATAAGTACTTGAACTACTCACTAATCCATAGACTTTTTGAGATATAATAAGTACTTCAAGTTATTCAAATAGTTCTAGAGTTATGAGAACATTAGCTTACTCGGAGAAAAGTTGCACATAAAGATACAACTAGAAAAGTTGTCAATTTGTCCATGTTCAATTCCATAATTCTTTTGGAGTTCTTTTGAAGTTAATGAAAAACAGATAAGAAAATAATTGTAGGCTCAGTCACTAAGTCAAAAACAGGACAATAATATGTAATTAAAGATTTAGCAAGGTACAACATCTGACATGCAAACTGGCAGACCTATACACTGTAATAAGTTGCACATAAATATACAACTAGAAAAGCAGTAGTATATTACAATCTCATGGTTTCCAATCTGTCCATGTTCGACAATTCCATATTTCTTTTGGACTTCCTTTGAAGTTAATGAAAAACTGGCAAGAAAATAATTCTAGGTTCAGCCACCAAGTCAAGAACAGGACAAGAACATTCTTATGTAATTAAAGGTGGAGCAAGGTACAACATCTGACACGCAAACTGGCAGACCTACACTGCAAGTCATTTAAGGATGAAGAAAAGAATGGTGCATTGTCGCAAGTTGGTTAGAATGGTGCACAAAAATACTGGTCACTCAAGGACAGCTCCCACCAGCTTGCCCTTCAGTGTTTCAAAATTGAGACTTCCCCTTTTACAAAGGATAGTCTCAATCAACCCACAGGTTCCCTTTGCATAAATATATATTGAACAAATTGTTATGTGAAGCAAAAAGACATGCATCCTTAATGTTAAGAAATGTTGTCCATGGAACTGCATATGGAGGTGAAATGTGGGCCTCATGCTCGTTCTCTCAAAGTCATTTGTTGACGAGGGAGTTAGTATATTTGTAACTTTACAATCAATTGATTCTCATGAAGGAGATCCCAACTTTGTATCATATACTAAAGGTCCAATGACTTCTAGCATAGTCAAGGAAAAGACAATATATGAAGTCACTAAAAAAGCCAAAATGTTTGCCCTCAGAAACATTGAGAAGCACAAATTTAACGGAGTAAATTGTACAGCTAAGTTGATTTATTTAGTTCTTAAATTTGAGAAATAAACATGACTAGTAGACCTGGCATATGCATACATCTAATAGAAATAGAAAACATGCAAAACTCAACAATAACATATCAGGTCCTAGTCAGGCCAAGAATTTTCGATAGCCAACGAAGATGTAGCCAAAGTCCAACCATACCCGTTTCAGCTACTACGTGGGTAAAACCTTAATCAGGTTCAATATATATATATATATATATATATATATATATATATATAATATATATATATATATATATATATATATATATAGAGAGAGAGAGAGAGAGAGAGAGAAGAGAGAGAGAGGGAGAGAGAGAGAGATTTAACTGGGAATGACAGGATGGGGAGTGGTCATAGTAAAAGTAGCAAGGGAATGAAAGACGGTATCAGAAATATATTTTTACACACTTGTGCATGAGAAACTTTTATGTTTCTAGAATTTGTATCTCAAAACTGTGCAAATCAGGCAGCATTTTACGCATTTGCGCATCAATTGATTCTCATGATGGAGATCCCAACTTTGTATCATATACTAAAGGTCCAATGACTTCTAGCATAGTCAAGGAAAAGGCAATATATGAAGTCACTAAAAAAGCCAAAATGTTTGCCCTCAGAAACATTGAGAAGCACAAATTTAAGGAAGTAAATTGTACAGCTAAGTTGATTTATTTAGTTCTTAAATTTGAGAAATAAACATGACTAGTAGACCTGGCATATGCATACATCAAATAGAAGTAGCAAACATGCAAAACTCAACAATAACATATCAGGTCCTAGTCAGGCCAAGAATTTTCCGATAGCCAACTAAGATGTAGACAAAGTCCAACCATACCCGTTTCAGCTACTAAATGGGTAAAACCTTGATCAGGTTCAACATATATATATATATATATATATATATATATATAGAGAGAGAGAGAGAGAGAGAGAGAGAGAGAGAGAGAGATTTAACTGGGAAGGACAGGATGGGGAGTGGTCATAGTAAAAGTAGCAAGGGAATGAAAGATGGTATCAGAAATATATTTTTACACACTTGTGCATGAGAAACTTTTATGTTTCTAGAATTTTTATCTCAAAACTGTGAAAATCAGGCAGCATTTTACACATTTGCGCATGGAAAACTTGTATGTTTCTACAGTTTTCATGTCAAAAATGTATGCAAATTTGATAATATTCCAGAACTCCCAGATTAGTACAGATGATCAGGAAGCAATAAAGACATGCTGGATTTAGGAGAATCTATACAGTTGAGCAATGCACTATAACCTTTTACTAGTGAGAAAATTTAAAAAAATATATAAAGAGGGATTAGGGTTAACAATATAAGATCAGAGAAACAACATGAATCCAAACACATTGTATGGCTCAAGAAGGCGATTATGCACCAGTCATAAGTCACCACGTTTTGGTCAGTTTTACACTAGCCAAGTTTTGCTATAATACAAGTAGATGTTTCTTGAGCTCGAATTATGTTGGGTTGCAGAGACTAGAGGTCCTCAACAGTTCAAATTGAAAGATATAATAGGGTGGATATTGGATAACCTTTTCATTCTAGTGGTCAAAATGTTGTTGCTGCGTTGTTTTTATTCTGCTCCTGCTTTTTTCTCTCTTCCTTCTCCAGTATCACCACTGGAGGATGAATCATGGAGACTTAAGTTCATCATTTCATTTCTTTTATTTCTTTGTAGCATACTCATATAGAATTCAAGTTACCTAAAGAGTTAAACCTACTTGATTTTATAGTAAACTCCATGAAAATCAACATCTTTTGCTAGTACTTTCAGGCACATAATTGCACATACAAATGTCGAACTTCGAGGCAATAAATGATCTTGGTAGCATACTTATTCAGAAGTCAAGTTACCTAAAGCTTTAAACCTACTTGCTTTTATAGTTAAACTCCATAAAAATCAACATCTTTTGCTAGTACTCTCAGGCACATGATTGCACATGCAAATGGCAAACTTCCAGGCAATGAACGACATCCGTGCAGAAGGGCAAGCTGGTGGGAGCTGTCCATTGAATATTTTCTATTATCTCAGGTTTGATAAGCTCTTGAAATAAAAAAGGCTTTCAGTATAAGTCTTGTGCATTATCGCAAGTAAGTTGTTCATCACCTCTTTTTTGGATATCAGTCACTAGATTGGTGGCTGGATTAATTTTTTAAAGCTGAAGATTTAGGAATTGCAAAATCCCCCAAAACTCTAACATCAACCTATGGTACTTGTATCCCAAATACTAAACCTATGATACTCTAACCAACTGGCCGAAAGGAAACCGAAATCTCTGCAAAGGAATGCTCTGTTCGAGCCATTGCCCAAATCTGACCCTCTAATACATCAATCCAAAAGTCCTAAAACTGACACACACTTGAACCTTAATTTGATACATATAAACCATACCTGATACTAGAGTCCAAGGCTAATGTGCAATCAGGAGAAAGAGATAGAGTTAATGGCTAACCACTGCATCCTACTGCTGCAGCTGTAGCATGCTCGACAATTATTTAGGAGAAAGAGATAGAGTTAACTCTTTCTCCATCTTGGGCATCACCAAAAGTGATAGGGGCTATCACAGTTGACTCATTAGTTGTAAACATAAATAAAGTATACGTACCACTATTTCATGATCCTCAACTTCTTCTTCATCATCAGTATTCTTCTTCTTTCTAGCTTCGTACCCACGAATCCAAACGTCAGACCTTGATATTGCATCCGGTGTCTCACTTTCTTGTCTCTACAAAAGAAAATTCTATTTGTCATATAAACAGATTAAGTGATCAGCAATAGAGATTCAATAATTTGCCTTACCAGTCTCATCCTCTAGCCGTGCAAATCCTTTACGACTCGTTCTATGCACTAGAGTTTGTTTTGCTCGCATTTCTTTATACTTTTTATTTATCGCCTATAAAATATTCACAATTCAAGGATATATTCAAAAAAAAAAACTGTAGTATAAGTAAAAAAACCAACATTATTTACAATTAATAAAACCAATTATAATGTAGTATTTCCATTGTATACATCAAGGACTCACCAATTGTTGTGGATTACTCCGTTTTTTGATAAAAGCTTGCCAAACTTCCATGGATTCTATACTGTCAGGTTTTAAGAGGGTAGCAGCACGTTTCAGGCCAACCAACTTGGCTTGGTCCATCACTTTATTTAGAAGCAAACTCCAGTAATCCCTCCAATGTTTTCTTAGCTTTCCAAATCTATACTTTTTATAACATTCAGCAAAACTAAACTTTTGCTACAAAATAAAATGAACTATTGTATTAGAAATATATCTAACAAAATGTATAACAAAATGTAAATTTGATACTTATAGAGAATACTACCATAATGTGCTCCCATATTTGCGTGATAAATTCATCGGTAAGATCACTCCAATTGTCAAGTGTCAATGGTATTAATTCTCTAGCTGTGATCCCAAGGAAAGAAGAAAATTTTGCTGTATTCTCTCTATATGGTTGGCCTATTTCATTGAACTCAACTTCAATGCGGGTCCTCTTTCCTTTTCTTTGGTAAAACACAAAACTTTTGCCTTTCCTCTGGGTTTTAAGTTTGCAGCCTTTGGATTTTGGGGGGATTGAACTTCTGGGATATCAGCAGTTGGAGAATTAGAATCTCCATTCGATAATCTTCTACATTGATTTTCATTTTGAATGGCTGCAGCTGATCCAATTATTTGTTGCTTTTTTGACCTTCCTCTCTTTTTTGAAGGCTACACATAGACAAAACACGTCAGGATAAACAAATTTCCAACAAATTTATATGATAATAACAAGATTAAACTATCTTAATTATGGACTATAAACCTATTATACATATCATAAAATACAAAAACAAATATCACTGACAGCTCCTCTCAAACATAATTGAGAACTACAAATGAACAGTGCCAAATAGCCAATGAGTGATACCATCGAGCAGATTGTTACCTTCAAATAAAGATTAACAATATAGCAAGGCGAGGACAGTGCAATCAATGAATGATAAACCTGAACCATGCACCCATAACAACTCAAAAACAATCATTCCACAAATTACAATCAACAAATCATATTCATACAAATATATCAATTGACAAAATTCACTCAACAGTTAACCACAGCAGACAATATTAGATACTTCAGAAACTGCATTATCCAAAAATAGAGACTACCTGGATCCAGTGAAACATCTATGGACCTATATACCACCAAAATGATCCAGTGAAACATCATGCAAAATGATACAGTCATGCATACGGTTAATTTCAGTAGTATTTTGTAATCTAATTTATATTAGAGCTAGAAAGAAATTGAAAAGCTAATAGCTATCATCATGAAATGTCATAACAATGTTCTATAATAACTACTTTTAGCACATATTGATTTTGAGCCCAAGAGATATAGTATACACAATTTATTCCAGAAAGAATTGTCCAGTAATAAGAATGTCATGAATCATGAAAAAGAAACCAACAGCTAAAAGTTTTTTTTAAAGCATATCAAGGCACGAAAGTACTTTAGAATTAATAAGAATGTTACTAAAAATGATATCTACAGTGACTGTCTAAATCTGTAACAACATTGAGAAAGATTGCTAATCATCTGAAGTTATGTACGTCGACGGATGTACGTAGACAGAAAATATATACAAAAAGGATGCTTACCTCGACACCGCTCATGATTTATGATGGTTGAATCTGAAAAGAAAATTAAAAATTAGTATTAGTATTCAAATCTATCTCATGAAACATAAAATAATAAACAACATCATCATTGCAACAATTACCGACTCATCCAAGACCTCATAGTCCTTTCTTTCAAAATCTTCATCATCAAGATTAAGATTGGAGACATCTAATGGAGCATATGGTATGCAATCATTCCCATTACTTTCACACTCATAAACTCCTCTTCGTGGTGCTTTAAGTACCACATACCAATTTGAAGCATCGTCGTCTCTGGAATAAAAGACTTGGTTTGCTTGTGAGGCAAATATAAATAGGATCATTCTCAAATTGGTGCTGACCTTCATGAAGGTTAACTAATGTAAAACACTCTTCAACTTTGACACCACTTCCTATGTTTGCCCAATCACAATGAAATATAGGGAGTTTAAACTTGTGATAGTCCAACAAAATTATATCTCTTATAACACCATAGAACACAATTTTTCCACTAACATGTGACGTATCTCTTGCACTTGATCGACACATTGTCTCTGCTTCAAGAGAAACGCCAGAGTTTTGTGTGCAATTTTTAACATATCTTGTATGGAATCGATTTCCATTGATGATATAACCTGAATAGGATTCAATATATGGTTTAGGTCGGCACCCTATCCACTTTACAAGGTCTGACATGTTACTAGCATCTCCAACCTTGACTTTATTTGCTAACCATGCACTAAATGTGTCTCTATGCCTCTTTCTTAAAAGACTTTCGTTCCCACGAAGTCGTATATCAGAAAATCGAAGCTCCTCTATGTGCATTCTGGAAAAAAGACCATGGTGAATAAAGTTATAAATTGCAAATAAAAACAAACTAAAACCACCAAAGAGATACTTAAATTACTGTAGCACATATACATTAGAAACTTACTCTCTATACGGTTCAACTTCTGCTGTATTCTCTAGGACATACAAATGAGCAACTTCAAACATGTTAGGAGACAATTCCTTCAATTTAGCCTCACCTAACGGTCTTCCTTCTAATATATTTCCATCTTCATATTCTTCATATCGGCTCTTTTGAGCACCTACTTGTGCTGCTTGATTTATGTAAGGAGCACAAAAACTTGTGCACTCTTCTGCATTATACTTTTCAACTATACAACCTTCTGGATTTGAACGGTTTTTCACAAAACCTTTTAGTACTTTCATATACCTATTTCAAAATGTAAGTTTAACAATTAATAATAGCTAATTCGATCAATAATTAAACCAAAGAACTGTTTATATAGAAGAGTAAATATTGGAGTCACCTTTCAAATGGGTACATCCAACGAAAATGAACCGGTCCAGCTATTAGTGCTTCTCGAACCAAGTGAATAGTAAGGTGAACCATAATGTCAAAAAATGATGGAGGAAAAAACCTTTCAAGCATACACAGAGTCTCTGCAATGTGGTCTTCAAGTAATTCCAATTATTTTTATCAAGCTCTCTTTGACATAGGCAATTAAAAAAAGCACATAATCTGAAAATTGCAATCCTCGGCCCCTTGTCTAATAGTCCCCTTAATGCTACTGACAAAACTTGTTGCATTAGCACATGACAATCATGGGACTTGAGCCCATAAATTTTGCAATCTTTTAGTGATACATGACTTGCAATGTTGGAGCTATAACCATCTGGCAATCTCAACTCAGATAGTCTTTTACAAAATATTTTTTTCTCATTTTTTGACAACACATATGGTGCTTTCTTATAACCAGAGTCATCATCTTTATTCGGATGCAATGACTTTCTAATTCCCATGTGTTTTAAATCTTCACGAGACTTTAAGCCATCCTTTGTTTTGCCTTTAATATTCAATAGAGTGCCTATTATACTCTCGCAAATATTTTTCTCAACATGCATCACATCCAAATTGTGCCGCAACAGTAATGACTACAAAAAGGACCAAATAGAAAGATGTTAAATTTTATAAACAAATTTAAAAGCAAACTAGCTTATTGTTTAAAACAAAAATATATAAAGCAAAAAAGACAAACCTCCAATATGGTAGTTCGAAAAAGATTGATTTCTTTTTCCATACTGATTGAGGTTCTACGACGTCATGCTCTTCGTTTTCATCCTCTCTATTCCTTTTCTTTGCCTTCTTTTTCTTAGCCTTCCCCAGTCATTTTCTATATCTCTGATCACTTGAAATACTTCTGAACCAGTTAAAATTCGAGGCTTTCGACCATGTTCTTCAGTCCCATCAAACCAAGATTTCTTTACCCGAAATGGATGATTGTAAGCTAGAAATCTCCGGTGGCCCATGAATGCGTGTTTGTGGCTATTTTTCAACCATTTTGAGCATGTCTCAATTCCACAGGCAGGACATCCTTTACTGGATTTAACAGCATACCCGGACAGATTGCCATAAGCAGGGAAATCGTTTATTGTCCACATCAAAACAGCTCTCAAAATAAATTTGGATTGAGTAAATGCATCATAAACACTTACTCCATTTGTCCACATCTCTTTCAAATCATCTATAAGAGGTGCTAGGTACACATCTATATCATTTCCTGGTTGTTTTGGCCCAGGAATGAGTAATGTCAACATTAAATTTTCTTTTGTCATGCATAACCATGGAGGAAGATTATATGTAACCAAAATTACAGGCCAACAACTATGTCTAGAGCTAAGATCACCAAAAGGATTAAATCCATCTGAAGAAAGGCCAAGTCTAAGATTACGAGAATCAGATGCAAAAGAGGGCCACTTATCATCTATTCTATTCCATGCCAAAGAGTCAACTGGATGTCGCATAATGCCATCATGACTTTTGTTTGAGTGATGCCATGTTAATTGTTCACTCTTTTCAGCTGACTTAAACAATCTTCTAAATCTCGGAATAACAGGAAAGTACCTCAAAACTTTTGCCGGAACTCCCTTCCTTATCTTTTTGGTTCGCTCATTGAGTTTCCACCGAGAAGAACCACACTTTGGACAAGTCTCAATATGCTCTAGATCTTTCCGAAACAAGCAACAGTCGTTCTCACATGCGTGTATCTTCTCATAACCTAGATCAAAAGTATTAAATAACTTTTTGGCTGAGTAGAAGCTATCCGGAAGTATGTTATCAACTGGTAACAAATCATGAACAATCTTGAGAACATCATCAAATGCTTTGTCAGACATGCTGTGTCGAGCCTTGGCCTTGCATAACATAAGTGTTGCAGACATCTTAGTGTGTGTTGATCCTGAATATAAAGGTAGTTCTGCCTCTTCGATGAGTTTTTCAAAATCTTCGTTTCTTGTTTCATCTATATGATCCATGTCATCATCTTGGAAATATGCATCTCTAAACATTTTATACGATGATGGAATTTCATCATTTTCAGTTTCTTCTACTGTGATTGGTTTTTCTCCATGAAAAACCCAAGTTGTGTAAGTAGGATCAATTCCAGCATAAATTAGATGGTCGTATACTACATCATAATGATGGTATCTTAAGTTTAAGCACTGGATGCAAGGACATTGGATCTTATCTGGATACCCCTTACTTTCTTGAACCTTATCTACAAACTTTCGTGCTCCCTCTCGATATGCTTGTGATGGTCTAAAATAAAAAAGAATACCAAATTTACACTAATTAGAAGCTAAATATGTTTGGGATATTAAAAACATTATAGTGTAGGGCTTCGGAATTCACCTTGGCATATAAGTCCATTCTTTATCCATAATGGATGATTGTCTTACAATGACAATACTGCAAAATTATGGGCATAAGACATCACAAGGAAAGAAGAAAATAACATCTAAAATCAATGTCAACAAAAAACAACTCATGAAGCTAACCAATCAAAATCAGAACTTAACACCAGCCCAATAAAACTATAGTAAACAAGTTCAAACTAACATTCAAAGAACTTAACACCAGCCCAATAAAACTAATGAAGACATAATCCTGCAACCATTATCTCATTCCAGTATGAAGACATAATTCTGCAAGTATTAATCTTCTAGATAGTATCACAACATTATTTTCAACATCGATCAACAACCAGCCTCTTCATCATATACATGTCGAAATCATAATTTCTATATCAAGTTTCCACCAAATATTTTGTTTTTGACATACTTATTTCAATCTCTCTAGATTATGATAACAATTTTTGATATGTTTAATGTTCATTTTGGTTTAAGATCTTTACCAAAATGAGGCAAACAGTAATCAGTTTCAAACAAAAACACATGTATCTCACAGCTCATCATTATCAAAACAAATATTGGTATACAATTACATATGACTGTGTGCTACTCTTTTAGGCAGCACTACATTTCTGCAGTAACTGGCTGCTACTCACAACCACTGCTGCATTCCTTAGCGACTTAGTATGTTTTGTATTGATGACAGTTGAAAGTGGATTATAATGAAACGAGGGAATGAAAATAATATTCAAGCTAAACTTACAAGTCCTCTACAACAGAAATGCAGTGGAGAGTAATGAGTGAAAACCAACAAGATGACCAGGAAGTGAACTCTAAGAAGGTACCATCTGTAGAATTTCTCACTGGTTTATTTCATCAAGGACATTTTTGAATTTCAATTTATACTCTTTTAACAGTGAGCAAAAGGAAGGTCCTTGCTGGAACTCGATTTTACAATCAAACTTGTAACTTGCATCAAGTGTTAAGAGGCTCAGAAGTGCTTTGATAAGGGAACAAATCTTCAACATTTAGCAAAGTGTTCTGATTCATTTATGTCTGCCAACCAAGTTCCTACCTACTTGATCCATATAGTCATATGGCTCCAAAGTGCAAGTTTTTAAACCATTGGCTCTGGTATTGGTAAGCATGCCCACATACTATCACTTATTCACCTCACTAAAATCTTAATCTTGATGGCTCATGCAACAGATGACTTATTATTTTGATAAGTGCAACTTATTTACTAGTATCATCATCATGTAGATATTGACTGTATAAAGTAAGAGTTTCAGTAAACTGGGAAGAAAGGAGATCAGGGAGCAGAGGGACGAGACCAACAAGTCTGTAAGGTGAATCACTACAAAAATATAAAATGATTTTCTGTCCATTCTCATATAGCAGAACTTTTTCTAGAAATTTCAGCAGTGGATAGTGTTGACGGCCATATCTATCATGATTGACAACTAAACTAACAAACAGTTTGTGTTCCAGTTGAAAATCTCAATTTCATCCTCAAAGGCTAAGGTGAAAGACAGAAGATGATTTTAATTTGACAGCATATAATGTCAACTTGGTCCTGCTTTACAAATTTAACATCTTGAAAAATGAGACTAAAATTAGGATATGCAGCATACTCATCCTTAGCCTTTCAAATACAACCATGTCTGCTCTTATGATATGAAAGATATCACTTAACTTAGAAGAACCACTCGTTTATTCTCGTTATCAAAATGCTGCATCAAAAGGTCTTGAAGACACCTGAACTTCTGACACACCTAACACGGTGCTTGTACTGTAGCACCTATAGACAGTTCAACTACCTAAAAGTTGATGATCAGATAATAAATCATTTTCGAAGTAGAAGATAATAATACCACCAAAGCCTAAGTGGTTAAACTGTAGTATGAACAAATGCCGATAACTGACAAATGCCGGTGGCATGCAAATATGGCTTACCAATACAAGAATAACACCAACAAAGCCTTTGGCCCCATGTCTTTGAGTTTGGCTACAGGAATAATTCCTCTCAAACATAAAATATAAATTAATCATGAATTCAAAACTTTTGTTTAAAATAAACATATTTGACATCATATGAAGTATACACTTCAGTACAACCACAAACCAAGTCGCATTCCCTAACTATAGCTATCAAAGGATGTCACTTTACGAAAATTATCTACATATTTACAATCTTGTTTTTATTCGTGAATTGAATGGGTCTAAAATTTCTCAGATACATCAGCAACACACGGAATGAGTGTTTCTAAATTGTACATTTACCGGATAACTGAATAATTAGCAATTTGACATCAGAATTTACTAGGTATATACTTCCTTACGAAACAAAGTTGATAAATTTTGACATTTTTGCAACCTAGGGTTTATGAACAGGGAAGAACAGTCCCAAAAACATTTCAAGCATAACGGCAAAGATCAATGTAGCAGAGACGTGCATATTCACGACAATGGAGAAGAAAGAACATAAAATTGGATCTATGTGAACTATAAACTCCGAAAAAAGTGCAGCCTAATACACATAAATTACAAAGTGAAGACTCCAATAACTTGAGTTTCTTCCAAAACCATCGAAATTAAGAAATCTCTTAACAAAAATGTTAAGATTAATGCAAAACATGTGACATAGAGCCAAAAATGTTACCTAAAATCATCCAAAAAAAGTTATCAACATAAATACAAAAAATTGGACCTAAGCGACATAGAAGATTGTGTCTCATGAAAGTTGATGTGTACCTATTTGGTGTAGTTCAGGTTAGCTCACAGAACAACTAGGGCTTTTGATTCCTTTCTAAATCTCATTGAGAAGGAATAGAGCTTAGCTTCTAGATCGAGGACCAAAGCCGGTGGCTTCTGTGAGGAATTGCATCGAACACCTACTAATTAGGTTTGAATCAAGAAATTCAATGAAGGTTTCGGATCGAACCGAAACTCGCCGATGAAGAATCGTCGACAAAGACGATCTTCCCAGAGAAGGAATCGTAGATAAAGAGACTCGTCGAGTACGATCTTCACCGACGAAGACTTGTCGAGAAAGACGATTTTCTTCGATGAAGACTCGTCGAGAAATAGGAAGACTAGTCGATGAAGACTCTTACCGGAGAAGGAAGCAGTCGCTTGCGATCGCCCACCGCCAAGAATTTGAAGCCGCCAACGCCAAGTTTCTTCTAGAATAGGGTTTTGTCTTCGGAAGAGCCTGGCCCTTTACTTTTATTTCTTTTGACAAACCCTTATGTACTCCTTTGGGTTTGGTGGATGAAAAATTGAGGAGGGAAACTTTTTCCTTTCGCGGTTAGGTTCTCAAAATAGTAAGTCTTTTTTTAGAGCAATTAATTAATTAATAACTAGGTGGGATGTGATTTATGGCACGAATTTGGCAGGCCGTTAAAGTCTATCTAATTTACGGCCTGCATGGTAGGCCACGAAATGATATGAGAAACTTATATATTTACGGCTTGCATAAATACAGGTCATAAATGATAACATTTAACGGCCCTAAAAATGCATGTCGTATTAAAATGCAAAAAAGGAGAATTTACGACTCGCATTTATCGTGTGCCATAAAATGATATCATTTACGGCATGCATCCAACGCACGCCATAAATACGAGGCCGTAAAAGCCCAAATCTGGTGACGTGCGTGTTGATGATGAGGCGGTCTACTCTCTGTTCTAGCCACGGAATGCTTACGATTGATATCGTACTTCTAGTGCCACTCTTGGTACTTCTGGAGCTGGTCCTTCTGGACATGCTGGCGCTGCAGCCGATGACGATGATGATGAGGATGATGACTTTTGAGATGTCATTCTTATTGAGACTGATATTTTGTCTTCTGTTTACTTGGAAATGCTCCGACATTCCAAGATATTATCTGCACTCTTTATTTTAGTTATTATTTGTGACTCATCATATACATGTTTTTATTATGCCTCAGTTTGGCATATATTTCACTTAGTTTATTATTTCAGCATTTTATTTGTTTCATCTTTTTATAGCATTATCCTTTTTATGCTTCCATATAAACTGACTGTGACAAATACCATGCCTGTGTTGTTTATACAATATTTTTTTAACTATCTATACCATGCCTATCATGAATGTTTTATATATATTTCTTGTGTTTGTATTTATTGCGGTGGAGCTTTCTCTTTTGTAATTATTTTGCTAAGTGACAACGGGAGAGAAATAGATCTAACATCTTCATGAATATAGGTTATGAACAATTTTTTCTTATACATTTTTTTGAATTGATCCAAACTTAGATTTTATATCGGCAAGGTTTGTCAATTATCAAAATGGAGGAGATTGTTGGCCCATCGATCATGATCAAACCTGATTTTAATAATTAATTAAACTCTGTCTCGATATAAATGTAAGTCAATTCAGATATTTACCTACGACATTTTGGACACTGCTCAATGATGGATATCTACTATATTCAAGACTGAAGCCGTTGGCCATTCAGAATGTATTTCCTTCAAACCAATGTAATTTTTTATTTTATTGAGTCTAGGAATACATTGTACGCCAAGTCGTACTGTCAAATAGGCTGTCCAGAATTGTTTTTCAAAACTGACCTATCTCTTTAAAAATGACCTACATTTTTGAAAAACATCATTTTTACAAAAAGCTTCTGAAGGACTTTTCAAAAAGCCAAATTGATTTTTTCTCAAAAATGAACTGGCAGAACACTAGCAAAACTCGGCCCGAGTTCGGCCAGAGTTCAGCCAAGATGAACGTTAGTGAACGTTTGATTTTGAACTTGGTCACCCTTCAGTTGCGATTTGTTACAAAGAGTTCTGTCCGAATTCTGCCCGAATTCTGTCGGAGTTCTGTCTTTGGAAAAACTATAAATAGAGAAGTATTTCGATCATTTCAAATCACCAATTCACTTTCAATCTCTTTTCTTCTAAAGCTTACATTTTCTCCAAAGAGTTCTCAAAAGCTTATATTTTCAAATCCCAAGCCAGTTACAATCCTCTAGTCGATTTGCCAGTGCGGTACGGTCTAGAAATTTCAGAGGTTGTAATCAGAGGCTTGATAGAAGATACAACTCTTCACAATTGAAGTTGGTAGAGTTCTTCGTATCAAAGCTCACGTCTGTAGAAGTTGCAAGGACTTCGTATGAAAACTTGCGGGATTTTCCAATAGTGGATTCAACTGGAAGCTATAGTTCTTCCGACTGGACTAGTTCTTACAAGAGGAAAACCAGTATAAATCTCGGTGTTTGCGTTTGCCTTTTGATCACTTTTTTATTACTGTCATTTACTTTGTGATTATTTTTTATATCTGTGATCTAACTGCTAACATGATTTTTAATTAGCAATATTCCGCTGCTAACTCTATTTACCCCCCTCTAGAGTATTCTGCTTTACGATTTTGTTCCTACAAAAGAGGCAACTATTTGAGAGGGATTAAATAGTGATGGGGGACACCTAGTGGCCGACTATAGGAGCCTAGGGTTAGGGTTTTAGGACAGATCTATGGCTCTCATTCCATCTAGTAAAATCAATGGCCTAAAATCTAGGTTTACATTCTAGTCAAGTTGCAACCTAGTTTGTTCTAAGTAATGATGTCTTAACCAAGACTAATCAATACTAACTAATACTAACCATGACTAACTAAGTCTAGCTATAAATAATCTAGGTTAAGTCCCATCTAGGTTAGGGCTAATCACAATACAAGGCAATTAATTAAATAATATAGAATCACACCATTCTAAATAATATATATTAAATTCCAATAATTATTTACTAATTTGAATAAATTTAAAATGACAAAAATACCCTCAAACTAGAAATGTGGTAGTGACAATGGGTGCACATGAATGTATATATGGGGCTATGTGAACATGAGAGTACATGAATCACAAGAGTGCACATAAATGGTGAAAGCACCGGAGCACATGATGAAAGTGAAACGCACATGACATGACGTAACCCGATGCTCCCGAGGGGGATTACCTCTCATGAAGGGATCCATATAGTACCAATCCGTGTTAACAACGTGATAGCATCAAGTAAAGTAATCTAGAGCATAAATGTAAATCCTATCAAGTTAAGGGTCAAATGTGACTCGTGTACATAATAGTATGCTTCAGGAAACCTAGGTTTTGAATTTGAAAATGCATGAAACATCAATTTAAGGGTCAAATGTGACTCGTGTACATAATAGCATGCTTCACAGTGTGTGTCGTCTCCCTAAATTGGGACATGATGTGTCCAAATATAGATTAAACATTTAAACTCATAACTAGACACAGGCAGCCTCGTGCTGAGGTGTCGGGTAGCCTAGGACACGACATACGTAACTTCATATCACGTGCTCATTTCCACAGGTAGGTAGGTTATAGATCTAGGTGTCTGACACCCTGAATGGTATCCAAGTGTCCTCGCGTCCATGTACGAAACGAATATCAGAGCGTGTCTGCTAGTGTGCGCGCATGTGTGTAAAACTAGTACAAGAGAAATATCGTGTCCGATACGACATGACATGTCAAGCCACTTGGGGGTTGGCGTGTCAGTGTTTGGTCCAAGACACACGCCAAGACTCGCGTGTCAAAGTAACACGGACACGCAGGAAATATGCCCGAGCAGCAGGGCATGGGCACGGCTCGTGCGCGAGCGTGTCCAGTTGCTCGTAGATACGACACAGACACAAAAACACATACATTCCTTCACAAAAATCAAAGTATACATATAGATCTACAAATTTGTTTAAATAGTTTGGAAAAACAGAAATAAAATCTCACTTGGGCATTTCATCAAACACCTACTCCTACGCATAGATACGTATCCAATACGGACACCAAATCAATACGTATTCCCACCAAAAATTTCCTACAGCTAGGGGACACCTAGATGGATGCATCTATAGAATAAAATCAATAATTTTGGGTAATTTGTAGGAATTACCTATAAGGATCCAATCTCCAAGAAAAAGTCCCAAATAGTGAAGTCTCTCAAGCTATGTCCCAATAAGCTCTCCTCCTTGCAAGCTAGCCTTCTCCTTCTACTCCAGATTTGGATTCCAATGCAAAAGGTTGGGATGAATTTGGTGGAAAAATAATGAAAGAGGAAAGAAATTAGGGTTTCTTAAAGGGAAGTTTCTAAAAGAGGCAAGTGTGTGTGAGGAGACATTAAGTCGGCTGAAATTAGGTTAGAAATAGGCTGTGGTGGCCAACCATATGGGGGATTAGGGTTAGGGTTTCATGTAAATGGGCTTGAGCCTAAGTTCATAAGCTAGCTAGCACATCCCCTTAGCTATAAGTCCAAAATACCTAACTCTCCCAATCCTCTCATGAACCCTAGCCACACCCAAGTCAACTAAGTCTAACTTAAGTCACATTAGGGTCCCACACCATGCTAACTAAGTCACTAAAGTCAAAGTCAAACTCTAGGCTTGTCTCTAAAGTCACAACTAGCAAAAGTCAAAAATCACAACACCAATGCAATAATTAATAAAATAATTCACAAAATTAAAATGATCAAAATACCCTCAAGACTAAAATGTGGTAGTGACAAATCTACACTCCTTAAAAGAATTTCATCCTCAAAATTGAAAGGCGAAACTGAACTGATGGGAAGGATAGACAATCATATCTCAAGGTCCAAAAAGATATGGGTATCGCTCGCGCATCTCATCCTCCCGCTCCGAGGTAGACTCTCCTGGAGAATGATGCCTCCATGCGACGTGAACCAAGGGTATCACCTAGTTTCTCAGAACCTTCTCTCATCGATCCAGAATCTCCACAGGTTGCTCTGGATAGCTAAGAGTAGGTCCCACCTCAATCTCTGAGTGATCGAGTACATATCTAGGATCTGCCACATAACGTCTCAGCTGCGACACGTAGAATAAGTTATGGACTCCCACTAGTGCAGGTGGAAAGTCTAGCCTGTAAGCCACGTCACCAACTCTTCCGCTGAGCAAGAAAGGTCCGATGAAGCGCGAGCTAAGCTTCCCACCTCCACCAAAACGTATCGTACCACGTGTCGGAGATATCCTCAAGAAACTAGATCTCTAACCTAATCACAAATAAGGTCTCAATTACTAATATATTCAAACATGATCAAACAAAATCACAAACAAAACAACTCCTAATTCTAATCCTATCTCTAAACTATACCTCAAACTTCATAGGTCTGCGGTGGCTATCGACCCAGTGCCAATGTCTGTCCTGTGCCACACGAATCTGGTCTCTGATGAGCTTCACCTTCTCGGCTGCATCTACAACCATCTCAGGTCCCAATAAAGCTTGCTCTCCAACATCATCCCAAGATAAGGGTCTACGACATCTGCGTCCGTAAAGTGCCTCGAATGGTGTCATCTCAATGCTGGCCTGAAAATTGTTGTTGTATGCAAACTCTACTAAATACAAGTGATCCTCCTAGGACCCTCCGAAATCCAAAACACAAGTCCGCAGCATGTCCTTGAGTGTCTGAGTGGTCCTCTCTGACTATCCGTCCGTCTGAGGGTGGTATGTAGTACTGAACTTGAGCTGAGTGCCCAAACTAGTCTGCAGACTCCGCCAGAAATGGGAAGTAAAGCGACTATCCTGATCTAAGACAATGCTCACCGGAACTCCATGAATCCTGACAATCTGCCGCATATACATCTCTGTTATCCTCTCAATAGACGTACCCACTTTAAATGGCAAAAGGTGGGTCGATTTGGTCAACCTGTCTACGTTGACCCAAATCGTGTCTTTTCCTCCTAGTGTACGCGACAATCCAAAAACAAAATCCATAGTGATGTGCTCCCACTTTCACTCTAGAATGGGTAATTGCTGCAACAAACCTCCTGTCCTCTGCCTCTCTGCCTTGACCTGCTGACAGACCAAACATCTGGCTACGATGCGAGCTACCTCCCGCTTCATCCCATATCACCAGACGTGTTCCCTCATATCCCTATACATCTTGTTAGTACCTGGATGTATAGAGTACTGAGATCGGTGGGCCTCCTGCATGACCTGCTCCCTAAGCTCTCAACAGGGAACACACAGCCTGGAACCATGTCTCAATGCGCTATCCTCTGCAAGAGTAAACTCATCATCCACCAACCCTGCTCGAACCTGCTCTCGAATACACCGCAGGGCAATATACTCGAACTATGTCAACTTGATCCTATCCATTAAGTCCGACTGAATCTGAAGGCCCTACATCTGCATCTGAACTCTTGGCACAACCACCTCAATCCCAGGCTCTCCAAATCTGCTAGCAAGTGACGATCCATAGTCAAACACATGGTTGTCGGATACCTACTCAAGGCATCGACAACCACGTTGGCCTTCCCTGGGTGTTACTACAGTAAAATGTCGAAGTCCTTCATCAACACCAACCACTTACGCTGCCTCATGTTGAGCTCCTTCTGTGTAAACACATACTTCAAGCTCTTATGATCTATAAAGATCTTCACCCTCTCTCCATATAAGTAGTGTTTCCACAACATCAAAGAAAATATAACTACTGCCAACTCCAAGTCATGGATATGGTAGTTCTTCTCATGGGGACGTAACTGCCTGGAAGCATAGGCAATCACCTTTCCATGCTGCTGCAAGACACAATCTAAACCCTTTCCTGAGGTGTCATTGTAGATAGTGAACCCTCTTGATCCAGATGGCAATATCAGAATCGGAGCTGCCGTCAGCCGCTTGTTCAACTCATCAAAAATAACCTGACACTCCTCTTACCAGATAAACTCTGCCTCCTTCTGGATTAGCCTAGTCAATGGCTCTGCAACCAGGAAGAAATCCTGCACGAACCTCCTATAATAGCCTGTCAATCCCAAGAAGCTCCTGATCTCTGCTACTGAACTCGGTACTATCCAAGCCTCAACTACCGTGATCTTCTTCGGGTTAACTAAGATCCCATCTCCAATCACGACATGACTAAGAAGTCAACTCTGTCCAGAAAGAACTCACTCTTCGAGAGCTTGCCATAATGTTCATCCCTCCTGAGAGTCTCTAGAACCACTCTCAAGTGCTCCTCATACTCCTCCTCAGTCTTCGAGTACACTAGGATATCATCGATAAACACCACCACAAACTTGTCCAAGTACTGGTGGAACACCTTGTTCATCAGGTTCATGAATACTGTCGGGGTATTAGTCAACCTAAACGGTATCACCATGAACTCAAACTGGCCATAACACTTCCTGAATACGGTCTTCAGGATATCCTCCTTCTTCACCCTCACCTGATGGTAACCTGACCTCAGATCAATCTTAAAAAATGCCCTCGCCCCACTCAGCTGATCGAAGAGATCGTCGATCCTCGGTAATAGATATTTGTTCTTGATCATGAGGTTGTTGAGTGCCCTGTAGTCGATACACATCCTGACCGACCCATCCTTCTTCGGTACAAAGAGTACCGGAGCACCCCATGGTGAAGAACTCGATCGGATGAAGCCCTTGTCCTGCAGCTTATCCACCTGCTTCTTCAACTCTACCAGCTCGGTGTTGTTCACCCTATAGACATGCTGAGATATCGACTCTGCGTAGGGAACTAAGTATATAGAGAACTCCACATCTCTGTCCAGTGGTCGTCCTGACAAATCCTCCGAAAAGACGTCCATGAAATCCACTATCAAAAGGTGTGGCACTGCTTGCTCCTCAATTGTTACTCCACAGAAAACTCTGCTGCTCTGCTCCGCCTGCCGTCGGGTGAACTCGAACTCTGGCTCTCCGGGTGCTTTGAAAAGAACCCTACCCCTGCGACAATCTATGCTAGTGTGGTGCCTGCTCTATCAATCCATACCGAGTACCATATCATAGTTCGACAATGGCATCACGAGCAGACTCACATCCAACTCTCGTCCTCCCAAATCAACTCTCCGACCCTTGCAAATATCACTAACGAGGATAATACCACCCCTGATTGTGATCTTGCAAGTCCTAGGCAACGATTCGGATACAAGGTGGAGTCTAATAGCAAAAGATATAGACACGAAGCTATGGGAAGCCCCCGAATCGAACAATACAAAAGTTAGAATAGAGTCGAAAAGAATAAAACATGCGACCAGCTCCCCGATAGCCTCTACGTCCTCAGCTGCCATGGCGAAAGCTCGCCCCTGCTGACCTCCCCTGGCCTGCTGCTGATGCTGAGCGAACCACTGCTGCTGAGTCTGCAAGCGTCCCTTCTGCTGTACTGCTGGAGCTCTGGCTCCCGCTCCGTGAGCTGCTCGTTCTGAAGACATGGAACACTTTCTCAACTGGTGCTCCATCGAACCACAGAGTAGGCACCTTCCGATCCCTTTCCTGCAGTCATTCCACACATGCCTTGGCTTCTTGCAGAAACCACAACTAACGGGCTGCTGTCTGAGTGCCCGTGGCTGAACCCTCGGCTGCTGCTACACCTGCTGGAAAGGTGTACGGCCCTGACCCTGGAACTGCCTCTGTTGTTGCTAATGTTGATGCTGCTGCTGAAAGTACGGCCTCTTGGCCGGTCCTCCGCTATCGCTGGCTCCATGAGCGTCTTGTCCCCTCTTGAGCCTCAGCTAAAGATCATCCTCCGCTACTAGGGCACCCAACAGAATCTTCTCAAATGTGGTACTCCGGTCACTCTTAGTCAAGGACTTGACCTCCTGGACTAACCCCTTTCAGAACCTCCGGGCTTTCGCCATCTCACTTAGCCCCTCAATAAATCTGCCTAAATAGAAGAACTTCCCAGTGTACTCCTCGACAGTCTGACTGCCGTGAGCTAAGCTCTCAAACTACATCTCCAGGGCGCTAAGAGTTGTGTCAGGGAAAAACTTCTTCTTGAACATCTTCTTGAAGGCTGCCCAAGTCTGCCCCTCTGTACCGACCCTCAGGTCCGTCTGGTACTATGTGCGGGCCAGGTCCTGTATCTGGCTACCTGTCCCCTCAATCTGCAGTCGTGCTAGAATCTCTGCCAGCCGAATGATCTCCTCGATGTGCTCTATCCAGTCATCCGCATACAGAATCCCTTCAGTGTCGTGGAAGTCCCGCAGACGCATCTTCTGGAAGTCCTGGATCCCTGGTGTCCTCGGCTGATATGGCTGCATCTGGCTACCTGCGGCTGCACAATAACTCTCTCCACAGTCATCAGGGCAAGCTGATGGGCATTCTTTATGCCCTGATGGAAATGAGCAGACTACCGTCGATGGGCCTCCACCATCCTGTGAATGAAGTCGAATAACTCCCTGCATCAACTGATCCGGAAGGTGGCTGCTTCCGAGAGAAATTAGGAATAATGGGGGAAGGTCTCTATATAGGCGAAGGTGCACCTCTAAATACAGCAGAAATGCCAACCTGAGTCGGCACAACAGGAGCTACGGTCTCGAGGCCCTGCTGAACAAGACGAAAGGTGGCCGACCTCTCGATAGTATCCCCCGGACTGGAGCGATGCGATCGTGTCTCCATAACCATCCTAAAGACAGATAAAAAACAAGAAGCAATTACTGAGAATGAAGCAAAAAATCAAAGGAGGACAGTTTATTTATTCAAAGAAAAAAACATTAAATCAATAAGAATTCAGATGGCAAGTATTGGATAGGAGTTTTCCTAATGTGATTGAGTACCTCAAAACTATATCCTATATCCTACTGCAGGCTGTAGTGATACTCTAGGTTGAATATCATTATAAATCTTGACCTGCATAGGCTACCACTAAAAATGTGTCACGACCCGCACCCAGTGTAGGGGCACGAGAAGTAGGTACATCCAGCCTACACCGCAGTATCGACGGTAGAATGTTGTCCAAGTCACATACATCTAACAATTATAAGGTACATGTACCATATATACGCTTCGAATAGAGGAGAATATTGAAATGTACAACTCAATCATAGCTATGGTAGAAAGTACGATAAGATAGATAGATATGAAAGTTGCCAAATAAAATACAATAAGAGAAGAAGTCTAAGTGTCTAAGATAGCATCTCCACAACATCCAGAATAAAAAAATCCCCAAATAAGTACAAAATGTATCCAAAATAAGACAAGACAATAAGTAAGATAACTAGTCTAGCTAACTAGCCTAGACTACTGGGGTAATGTCCTATGCAAGGGCTGGGTCCTCCCAGGAGTCCAGCTCACAGGTGTCATCTAGGCCTGCTCCATAGTATGTAGGACAGAATCCTCAATGTCATCTGCAATATTTCAACAGGTCCAGTCAGGACAGGAACGAGCACAATACATCTCACGTAGTTTATAGTATGACAGGAGAAGTAAATATACTATAGAATAAGAAACATGAAATGCTAGAGAATATATGAAGTAAAAGAGATGACTGTAAAGAAATATCTACTATAAGTAAAGAGCTAACAGTAGCTAGTGATGTAGAGTACAAAATAGACATATGAACGGCTTAAATTTGCACATGATTATTCTAAGAGTTTGCACATGATTACACTACTTTGGAATTGTTCATATGACCATTTATACTCCCCCGTACCCCAATCAATAAACAAGGATCCAGACAAGTTATGTTATTGCACATGATATCACATAAAGGCCCATAAATGGGTACACATGAATGTATACATGGGGACTCTGTGAACATGAGAGTACATGAATCACAAAAGTGTACATGAATGGTGAAAGCACCGGAGTACAAGATAAAAGTGAAACGCACATGACATGACGTAACTCGATGCTCCCGAGGGAGATAACATCTCATGAAGGGATCCATATAGTACCAATCCATATTAACAACGTGACAGCATCAAGTAAAGTAATCTAGAGCAAAAATATAAATTCTATCAAGTATGAAACGGTCAGAGAATGTACTCGCCTAGTATCCTGAGTATCAGACGAGTATACATGTCCAGACAGAGTAGATGAGTCCTATTTAGAGCAACATAGGCCACAACATGTCCAGAATGGTAATATTAAACTTTACAATGCATTCTATATGAATTCTAGGTCATTCTAGACTAAAGTCAACTCTTGGTCAACTCTAGTCAATTTTACTAGTCAAACTAGGTCAACTAGGTCAATCCTAGTCCAATCAAGTCTCACTAAGCCTAACCAAGCCTAGGCTAGCACTCACACACAATCTCAAAGCTACACAAGTCATCCACACACATTATATATATATATATATATATATATATATATATATATATATATATATATATATATATATATTGTATGAATGTATGCTAAATTGATTATAGGCATATAGCCTATATACGATTTTCTATGTGCATGCCTATATACATTGAGTATATATATATATATATATATATATATATATATATATATATATATATATATATATATATATATATATATATATATATTAAAAAAAAAAAAAAAATATATATATATATATATACATACCAACTTACCTACATACATACATTATATTAACATATATATTACATATACGGATATTAGAGAGATAGAGAGGTGAAATGGTGTATATAGTGTGTGTGACAGGATATGTGTGTAGTGTTCCCAAGTTTAAGTCTAGCAGTAAACATGTGTGTGTGTGTATCAGTGCATAATGTGACAGGTTGTGTGTGTATGTGTCTGGTTTTCAGTCAAAATATGTGAATATATGTTCTCAGGTTTCAGTCAACAGTGGATATGTGTGTGTGTGTGTGTGAGATAAGAGTGATATTGAGGGTGACATGGATGTGCGTGTGTGTGTGTCAGCTGCATAATATGACAGGTTGTGTGTGTGTATCAGGGTTTAGTCATAAACAGTAAAATATGTGTGTGTGTGTTCTTAGATTTCGTGTGCAACAGTGGTATAAGTGTTCTCAGGAAAAAGGGCATCATGTTATCTCATTCAATAACACACACACACACACACACACACACACACACACACACACACACACACACACACACATATATATATAGGTATAACCCCATGCTATATCCATATTCAGTTTTCAAGTATAGGGAATATAAGTCCTTCGAAATCAACCCCATTGCAAAGAATAAAATCGAATATATAACCTAAACATGAATCCATATCTATTAGTTATGATAACCTATCTGACATTATACCTTGAATCTCAAAATCGAGTCTTAAAAACGCAGTTAACAGCTATCAATGTATCACATATAGGTTTACATGCTCGAAAACCCAAAATTAATCCAAAACGAACATCACAATGTCCCAGAGGTGTAAACCAAATTCCTAGATATGCTCATATGTTAACATCATCTACTTAAACAATAATTAACCATTTAAACCTAATTTAGTCTCAGAAAGTGTGAACAGTACATGGTGTATCAGAATATTTCAGGAAACCTAGGTTTTGAATTCGAAAATGCATGAAACATCAAATTAAAGGTCGAATATGACTCGTGTATGTAATAGTATGCTTCACAGTGTGTGTCATATCCCTAAAGTGGGACACGATGTGTCCAAATATAGATTAAAGATTTAAATTCAGAACTGCACACAGGCAGCCTCGTGCTGAGGTGTCGGGTAGCCTAGGATACGACACACGTAACTTCGTGTCATGTGCATATGTCCACAGGTAGGTGGGGTATAGATCTAGGTGTCTGACACCCTGAATGGTGTCCAAGTGTCCTCGTGTCCATGCACGAAACGAGTATCAGAGCGTGTCGGCTCGTGTGCGTACGTGTGTGTAAAACCTGTACAAGAGGAATATCGTATCTGATACGATAGGACATATCGTGCCACTTGGGGGCTGGCGTGCCAGTGTTTGCCCCAAGACACACGCCAAGACTCGCGTGTCCAAGTGACACGGACACACAAGAATCATGCCCGAGCAGCAGGGCATGGTCACGGCTCGCGCGTGAGCGTGTCCAGTTCCTCGTAGACACGACATAGACACGAAAACACATACATTCCTTCACGAAAATCAAAGTATACATATAGATCTACAAATTTGTTTAAATAGTTTTGGAAAAATAGAAATAAAATCTCTCTTGGGCTTTTCATCAAACACCTACTCCTACACATAGATACGTGTTCGATACGGACACCAAATCAACACGAATTCCCAACAAACTTTTTCTACAGCTAGGGGACACCTAGATGGATGCATTTATGGAATAAAATCAGGAATTTAGGATGATTTGTAGGAATTACCTATAGGGACCCAATCTCCAAGAAAAAGCCCCAAATAGTGAAGTCTCTTTCCTCAAACTATGTCCCAATGAGCTCTCCTCCTTGCAAGCTAGCCTCCTTCTCCTTCTACTCAAGATTTGGATTCCAATGCAAAAGGTTGGGATCAATTTGGTGGACAAATGATGAAAGAGGAAAGAAATTAGGGTTTCCTAAAGGAAAGTTTCTAAAAGAGGCAAGTGTGTGTGAGGAGACATTAAAGAGGCTAAAATTAGGTTAGGAATGTGCTGTGGTGGCCGACCATGTGGGAGATTAGGGTTAGGGTTTCATGTAAATGGGCTTGAGCCTAAGTTCTTAAGCTAGCTAGCACAACCCCTTAGCTATAAGTGTAAAATACCTAACTCTTCCAATCCTCTCATGAACCCTAGCCACACCCAAGTCAACTAAGTCTAACTTAAGTCACATTAGGGTCCCACACCATGCTAACTAAGTCACTAAAGTCAAAGTCAAACTCTAGGCTAGTCTCTAAAGTTATAACTAGCAAAAGTCAAAGATCACAACACCAATACAATAATTAATAAAATAATTCACAAAAATTAAAATGACCAAAATACCCTCAAGACTAAGATATGGTAGTGACAGTAAGTCTAGTTGGTAGGCCACTGCACTGACCGTCTCAAAGATACTGAAAGGTCCGATGAATCATGGACTAAGCTTTCCGCCTCTACTAAAGCAAATCTTGCCCCGTGTTGGAGAAATCCTCAAGAATATTAGATCACCAACCGATCACAAAATAAAGACTTAATGTAATCTATGTAAAAAAACCACAATCAGATACAAACGCAAGAAATTTAAACTATACCTCAAACTCTAAAGGTCTCTGGTGGCTATCGGTCCAATGCCACTGTGTGGCTAGCGCCACCCAAAGTCTATCTCTGATCAACTTGACCTTTTCTACTGCATCCACAATCATCTCTAGGCCAAGCAAAGCTCTTGTACCAACATCATCCCAAGACAAGAGAGTACGGCACCTCCATCCATATAGAGCTTCAAATGGTGACATCTTTATACTGGCCTGGTAGCTGTTATTGTAAGCAAACTCTACGAAATAGAGATGGTCCTCCCAAGATCCCCCAAAATATAGTATCCTCGAGAGTCTAAATAGTCTTCTTCGACTACCATCCATCTGAGGATCATATACGGTACTAAACATGAGCTGGGTGCCCATGCTAGCCTACAAACCCCTCCAGAAATGAGAATTAAAATGATTATCCCGATCCGAGACTATACTCACAGGAATCCTGTGCAACTTGATGATCTGTCTTACATACATCTCAGCCAGCCTCTCCGTAGACAAACCCACCTTGAAAGGCAAAAATTGGGTTGATTTGGTCGACCTGTCAACGATGACCCAAATCGTATTTTTCCCTCCTAGAGATCGTAGAATTCTACTCTGGAATAGGTAATGGCTGAAGCAGATCTCCTGGCCACGGTCCCTCTTCTTTTACCTGCTGGTACACTAAGTATCTGGACACAAATTATGCCATCTCTCATTTTAAGCCATACCACCACACGTGCTCTCTCAGATCCCTATACATCTTGTTTGCACCAGGTTGTATAGAGTACTAAAATCGATGCACCTCTTGAAGAAACTCTTGCCACAGCTCTTCACTAGGCACAAACAATCTAGTACCATGCCGCAACGACCCATTCTCGGCAATAGAGAAGTCATCCAATAACCCTGCCTCAACCAGCTCTCGGATGCTTCTTAGAGTCACATCATCAAACTGTGCTGACTTAATCATGTCCATCAGCTTAGACTGAATCTATAAACCCTATATCTGTATCTCAATCTCAGGAACTATCCCTCAATGCCCAAGCTGCCAATAGGTGATGGTACAATATTAAATACATAGCTACCAGATTCATACTCAAGGCATCGGCAACTACGTTGGCCTTTCTTGGGTGATACTATAAGGAGATGTCAAAGTCCTTCAACAGCTCTAACCACCACCTCTACCTTATATTCAACTCTTTTTAGGTAAATACGTACTTCAAGCTCTTGTGGTATATGAAAATCTTTACCTCCTCTCCGTTAAAGTATTATTTCTACAGCTTCAGAGCAAAGATGATCACTGCCAACTCCAAATCATGAGTCAGATAGTTCTTCTCATGAGGAAGTAACTATCTGGATGCATAGGCAATCACCTTCTCATGCTGCTGAAGAATGCAACCTAAACCCTTTTTCGAAGCATCACTATCGATAGTGAATCCACCTGACCCTAATGGCAACGTCAAGATAGGAGCTGATTTTAACCACTTCTTTAGCTCCTCGAAGGTAGCCTGGCGCTCCTCGGACCAAACAAACTCCACGTTCTTTCTAGTGAGTTTGGTCATCGGCTCAGTAATCCTGGAAAAGTCTTGTACGAACTTCCGGTAATAGCCTGCCAAACCCAAGAAACTCTGAATCTCTGCAACTTAGCTCAGTATAGTCCAGGACTCCACTACTGCGATCTTCTTCGGATCAAATGAGATCCCAACACCGGACACAACATGCCCCAGTAACTCTACCCTATGTAGGAAGAATTAACACTTCGACAACTTCCAGTATAGTTGCTCCTTTCTGAGAGTCTCTAACACAATCCTCAGATGCTCCTCGTGCTCCTCTAGCATCTTCAAATAGATAAGAATATCATCAATAAACACCACCACGAACTTATAAAGGTATTAGTAAAATACCTTGTTCATCAAATTCATAAACATCATCGGGCATTAGTCAACCCAACCGGCATCACAGTAAACTTCTACAAGCCATAGTGAGTCCGGAAAGCAATCTTCAGAATGTCCTCATTCTTTACCTTCACATGATGGTACCCTGACCTTAAGTCTATCTTCGAAAATACCTTCGTGCCATGCAACTTATCAAATAAGTCATCAATTCTTGGCAGCGGATATTTGTTCATGATAGTGAGTTGTTCAAACCTTGTAATCGATACACATGCGTACTGATCCATCCTTCTTTGGTATAAATAATACTTGCGCACCCTAAGATAAAGAACTAAATCTGATAAACCCCTTATCTTGTAACTCGTCTACCTGCTTCTTCAGCTCTGCCAACTCACTTTTGTTCACCCTATAGACATGCTACGAGATAGGCTCTGCACCCGGTACCAAGTTTATAGAGTTTTCAACATCCCTGTCTGGCGATAATCCTGGCAACTCATCTGGAAACACATACATAGACTCTGCAAGCAAAGGATGTCACTACCCATACCTACCGTGAGGCTACGAGTACGTAACAGCGCCCAGCCTACGTCGCAGAATCGGCGGTAGAACGCTATTCTAGGTTACTATCTAAACAACAACTCACGCAATTATATAATATACTTGTCAAAATCTCAACTCCGAACTGAGGACAAGTATAGATATAATGAAATCTCAGTCACAGTCTAAGCAAGATATGATAACACAAAAGTTTATAACTAAGACTAATTAACAACAACAAAACCAACTACTAAATAATAATAATCTCAAACAATCTAAAAAAAATATTTCAACTTGTTACAATGCATGTTCTAAAACGTGAAAACTAAACCAAGTCTACTAGCTAGTCTCCCGATTACTCCAGATTGTCGGGGCCAAAGGTAGCGAAGCCATCTCCTGCTCCAAGGCAAGTAGGGCAAATGTCCTCAGGGCAATCATCTGTAATATTTTCAACAGGTCCAGTGAGGACAGAAACGAGCACAACTCATCTAAAAAATCCAAGTAAATAACAGGGAACTATAAAGCAGTTATAGACAGTTTTATTGATGAATATGGTAGTTTATATTCAGGTGATGGTATAGAGAAACAGTTAAGATACAAGAAAAGTAAGGTAACTAAAACAAGAGAAGAATCATAGCAATGAAGACTGTAAAATAAGATTCTAGCTGAACTAAAGTAACATGATTAGTCCAGACGTAATTGTAAGACAAGTGTAAATCCAATGTAAATACAGTACGAGACGAATCTAATACAAGATGAATCCAGTACAAGATGATTCTAGTCAGTGATTAAGAATCCAGGTAAGACTAGCTATATTCTAACAGTATATTTTAAAATACCGAGATCGACATGTAAACGGCTGCAGGTATCAGGCACATCACTCACTGATCAGGCGAGGGATGGCTATGCTTCAAGTAGATTTCAGTTTAGAGATTCCAGATTTGGGGTATGTCTACATATCTTACTTAATATTTCCCCACACCACAATACAAGTGAATCCAGAATTCGATACGAGAATTGAGATGAGTCCGGCCAATATGATGATACCAGCAATAATTCTAGGATGATTCCAGTAATAGAGGCCATACAAGATGGTATGTGTGTCGCATACATAAATCCAAAAATATCCATACTTGTTGTAACAGAGAATCACATAGAACTAACTAGAACTGAAGTATAGTAATTGACAAGTAAATGAGAGAACTATCAGAGAATGTACTCGCCTAATACTCTGAAGAGAGTAGTGTAATATAAGATGTCTGCACCAGAGTCATAATGTCCTAAATAGAGCAATATGGGATATCACATGTCCAGAATGGTAATATAGAATATTACGATACAATCTACACAATTTCTAGGTTAATCTAGGTCAAAGTCAACTCTTGGTCAACTATAGTCAATTATACTAGTCAAACTAGGTCAACTAGGCCAATCTTAGTCCAATCAAGTCTCACTAGGCCTAACCAAGTCTAGACTAGCATCCAATCACAATCACAAGGTCACAGGGCAACCCACATTTATATATACGTATATACCCCATATATACATATATGTACATACACATAGGCTAAGTTACATACATGCATTAATTTATACATACATGTAAACCCCCTAATTTTCTACTACAATTTTTTTATTTTGTATTCAGTTTTGTATTTCGTATCTGCACGTCGCATACAAGTACTCATTGTTGTATTTACATAACATGCGAAAATTATGTTTCGTAAATACTCGACGGGTGCGAATATGTGTCTAGGTACATATGTCAGAAAAATATTTTTATTTTAATAGGAAAATACATGTTCAAATAAAGGTGATAAATATTTTTATTTTGTATAAAAAGGTTATTTTATTCATCGTTTAAAGATAAGTAGTAATTTGAAAATTTTGGTTATATGAAATATTTCCAAATGGTTGCGAAATATGAAATTTGATTATTAATATATTTTATTATTATAAAAGCTAGTTCAAAATTAATATTTAAGTATTTATCGTGATTTTTGAAATTAATTATTACTATATTTATTTAATTACGAAAATGATATTTGGGATTTTGTTAATTTTAATATTTGATTAAATATGGTTATTTAAATTAGAAAATATTTTATTGACTTTATTTAAAACATTTTAAATTTAACTATAGAATTTATTCATATTGGATTTGATATGGATTGAATTATTTTTAAATCAATTTTAAATAATAAATGATTTATCTATGAGGGATTTAAATAAACCCCAATCCCTATCCAACTAGGAATTCCCACCTCCTATAAAAGGAGAGGTACTCCTCCAAAAAATTTCTCCACATTCACAGAGTGTGCATCGTGTCTGTGCCTCCCATCCACTAAAATTTTATTGGTACACATACAAATATCGCCTCCGTGTCCGATATGCCGGACACCACTTTGTCTCCGTACCGCACAGGACATAATACTAAACCTAACCGACATCACTTCGACCCTCGATTTCCCATCTTCGACTAAGCCCCTCCTTTGTCGACACACTTCGCCACCACCATCCCTGCCTCCCCGATATCCCAACTCATCCTGACAGCACCACTAGAACCTCCTGGCCGTCCCCGACACCATCGGCCAACTCCGGCAGCCCCCTTGCAACAACCACCACCACCAATGTCATCGTCGAACCGCCAATCCCCTGGCCTCGGCCATGCCCGACTTCCTCCCCACATCACAGCCGCTCTCCACCTGACAAAACACTGCATCCTCTCCGATCGTTCCCCCAAGCATCACCCATCCCCCGACCAACGCTACTACCATCACCACCAGCAACATCACCTAAACCACCAGCTCCGACCTTCCCAAACACCACAAACCACCATAATAGGAAAGAAAAGAGAAAACCCAAACCTGAGCCGATCCGCCGTGTCCCCGCTCCAGCGCGCCACCACTGACAGGACGTCGCCGTCGAGGCTCAGATCTGCGCCCGACTCCGCCGTTTCTGCCGCCTGGAGCCAGTGCCGCTCCTCTGCCCCTTTGTTGCCGACCGTCCGCCGCTGGATCTCCGCAGGAGACGCATCCGACCGCCCGCCGCTCAAGGACCCCAGCGCCGCCCGCCGTACTCCGCCTCCACCAGGTCGCCGCCCTCTCTTTCTCGTGCTCCGCTCGCCTCTCTCCGCCGTAGACGTCGTCCGCTCGCCGGGCCCGAGCCCTCATTGGTAACCCCGACCCTCACTCTTTCCCTCTCCCTATCTCGATTTGACTCTCTCTCTTCTTAAGATTAGTGAAATGGGAAAGGGGCTGATTCAGGGTTTAATATTAAATTTATTTATTGTTATTATCATTGGGAAGGGATAAGTAGTATGGTTTTATTATTATTATTATTATTATTATGATTATTAGTATTATTATATAATACTGTATATATTAATGTCAGTATAATTATTATTATTATCAAGGTGTCATTTTTATTACTTAGTATTATTATTATTATTTATTATTAATTAGTATTATTATCATTTATTTAAATGGTGTCATTTATTTTATTAATCACGTATTAGTTTGTTGTTTTGTTAAATATTATTATTTACATTATTACTAATATTATTTTATAGCAAATTTTTAATATTGTTTTTAAACCCTAAAATATTTCTCTAGATTTTTATTTATCCACTTGTAATATTTTGACTAACAAAATTTAGATTTTTGTCAAACATCCTGTATTTACAAACTTAGCGCTTTTTGTTCAAACAGATTTTTTCCTAAAAGCATTTTATTAATATAAATTTTTTACCTAAATCCTATTTTTGACAAACCTAGAGTTTTCCATAAAATTGATTTCTAGAATTCCAAGTATCTACCAAAATTAATTTTTTTTTCTAAAATCTAGTTTTCAAGTATTGAATGTACCTTTTAAAAATAATATGCATAATTCTTTCCACAAATATCTTCTTCAATTATCACCATTGATCATGACTGATCGTGTGTCCTACTTCCTCGTGATTCGGACTCTTACACATCGACCACGGCTATTGGATAAAGCATGACTTGTCGGATCATTGCACTACCCCAGGCGACATAGGCAAGATAACTTGCCATTATTTACTGTTTATAGTTTGTCTGTATTTTATTACATATCACTGTTCATTTATTTCCAGTTTTACAGTTCTTGATTTGCTGTCTGCTCAGTGATTATTAATTTACTTAGTTACTATCCTTTGGTTGCACATGAACCTAGAATTAAGGGACTACCGTCTGTAGTGTATTGCATATTCCTTGACAAAGTTGTACCACGAAGATGTGTGAGATGAGTATCATGTAGAGGTTCTTGCGTGTGGGCTGATCCCCCATGTGCATGCGTTAGGACTAACTGCTAATAGAGGTATGTTAGGAGACTTAGCAGTTAGTAGAGGTACATGGTCGTGGATGCGACTTGGTAGGTGCATTGGGAGGGGAGAACAATACCTGACGTATGGTCTTCGATTGAACTTCCCTTGTAACCCGGAAGCTCCGCTGGAGATACGGGTATGAGCCTCTCAGGTTGGCCACTGTCGTTTTTGAACGTCATGCGCTTAGGTTACTGGTGCCCAAGTGGGGACTATACCAGATCCCATTTACAGCCAGGGCTCATGCGTCGAAGGATTGTTTCTCAAATTGCATTTTCATTTTAGTTTTGTTAGATTACCTTATTTGTGTCTTGTCACTTTCTTTGATTGTGGCATGTTTTATATTCAGTATTTATATGGCATGTTTATTGTATCTTGTTACGTCCCTCTGAGGACCTGGTTATCTCGCCAGGTGTGTGTGTTCTTGTCTTTCGCATGTGTTCTAGTCGTGGCCATGATTGTTACTATTTTCCGAGGATGATTACGCTTGATCGTTTTCGCTTCGCCCGCCAAACTCATTTTATTTTCCATGTACTTTTCCTTACTTGTTGGTAGTAGATTTGTATCCGTCCAACGATTGTATACATGACAAATTCAAAGTTGCTTTTATATCATTATTTATCTTTGTGGATGAGATTTAGTACCTTGGTTACTGTATTTTATAGCTTATGTATACATATGATGGTCCATATACTTCGTATTTATACAGCTGGCATGATTAAGTTTTAGTCCTACGTATTTTGGGACTGGGACGTTACAATACATGTTATCACTATATACACATTTGATTCGTGCACACATCACACTCATGCATTCATATATGCATACATACATATATATTTACATACATACATGCATATTTACATACATTCATACATAGGTATTTACATAGATACTTGCATACATTTCCATTCATACATGCTGATATACATTGCATCCTACATTATATCATACACATTATATTACATCTTGTTTCATTGCATTACATTGCCCATATGCATATAGTCATTACAATATATGCATAAACATATATGAATGCAACCTACATTACATATTCATGCATTCATGTATTACATATCTTTATATCTAAATGCTTTGAGCATTGCATTTATATATATATGCATACATACATTCATAGACAGATACATAGGTACATATATAGATAGGTATATACATGCATATTTATATACCTCCATACATAGATACATACATACATAGGTACATAATACATATATACATCATATATATATGAAGAGATAGAGAGGGGGACTAGGTGAGGCATGCACAGATATGTGTAGGTGTCTTAGTTCAGGAAAACAAGATAGCAGTAGCATATGTATAGGAAATTCTCACGTTTTAAGGCTCTGTATTTTGAACAGTTGGATAGCATATGGGGGTTTCATTTGTTTAGACAGTAGCCTACATTAGTGTGTGTGTGGGTATATTTGTTGCAGCAAAGGGTTAGTCAAGTGAATGGGCAGTAGGCATGAGTTTAGGAATAGAGTGCAGGCGGTGTGAATGTTATGCAAGAGGGCTGTGATAGTGGGGTGATAGTGAGAGGGTGTATGTGTGAGCATAGGGTGTGGAGTGGGTCTGGTGTACAGAGCAGGGGATGGGGGTGTGTGTATGTTCATTGTGTGTGTTAGGTGTATAGACAGTGAAGGTTTAGTGCATGTGGGGGTGTGTGTGTATGTGATGAGAGTGTGTGTGGGTTTTCAGTCACTGTGTGTGTGTGTATGCTGCTAGGTGGGAGTGGCATGCAATGTTCTCTGGTTTTCATTGAAACAGTGTACATGTGTGTGTGTCTCAGGTTTTAACTAAATACAAATCTCAATATTCCCAATTCCATCTCAGGTTAATATATTAGAAACTTAAGTTCAAATAAATCATTCACATGAGGCTCTACTCAGATTTCCAATTACAAGTTCACTGATCTCAGTTTATATTAGTTTTGGTATCAACTAGATATTAGTTTAACATTAATATATAATATCACTCTCATTCCTATTCTCAGGTTTACATACATGTCATTTTCAGTTCATGTTCTCATGTCGATACTCAGTTACAGAATCAAATCTCAACTCCTAAATCAAATTACACATTAATAAATATATTCAATTTCAAAAACCCAAATCAAAACCTATTCTCAAATATCCCAAATCAGGAACACAGTTCAGTAATCATGGATGAACCATAAACCAACACCCAATTCGAATCCCAAATACCTAAATCAAATGTGCAGGGTATCTATCAGGTGGTGTCCATCATAGGTGTGTCCATGTCTCCAAAAATCTCATGCAAAAAGTGTCAAAATCTTAAAATAGCAAGTATCAGTGAAACAGTACACAAGTAGTGAACCAAGTGTCGTGCTGAGGTCTCGAAGGGTATAGGGACTCGTGTGTCCACCCTTGAGCCTCGTGCTCGTGTACATAGGTTCGCCAATGATAGGGTTAGACGTTCGAGTGTCTGCAACGTGTCCACGACATACGTACACTCGATACGGATACTGTATCAATGTATATTTTTCGTCTGAACCAATGTAGGCAAAAATATGTGCACATGTTATTGCGTATCCGACTCGATGCGAACAGCCTTGGTACTTGGGGGCTGACTTGTCAGTCATGGCCCCCACGTCCATGCCAAGTGGCATGCGGCCATGTGGCCTGTGCTGCGAGAAAACACCCCCGAGCGGCAGGGCACGCGCACGGCTGCTCGTGCAACGTGTTCAAGTCCGTTTAGGACACGAACACGACACAAAAATCTACTCAGTCCACATAAAATCCAAAGCACATGCATAGGGCTACAAATTTGTTCAATTAGTTTCTGAAATTACAATGATTTAATCCATTCAAGCATTTCATCAAACACATTAACATAAATACTGATACGTGTACTATACGGACACGAAACCAAGTCTAAATTCTACCAAACTTGGGCTACATCTAAGGGAACCCTAAGTGAATGCATCTATAGAAATAAACTAAAATTTAAATAGGTATTAAGGAATTTACTTATTGAGAGGAAATCTCAATAAAAAATGAGAAAGAGAAGGTGTTCTTCTTCAAATGCAATGGATGATTTACTTTGAATACTTGCTAGCTAGCCTCTCTTAGCATCCTCTTTGGTTGGGGATGATGATGCAATTTATTTGACTAAATTTGGGATCAATTTGGATAATGGGGGAGGAATTTGGGGAAGAACAAGGTTAGGGTTCTTTGTAGAGATAAAAAAAGGCAAGAATTTTGGGAGATGTGATTAAATAAGGGAAAGAGGCTATGATGGCTATTGTAAAGGCTAGGGTTAGGGTTCTAGATGAGTGGCTAAGGTTTCTTCACCAATTTCTAGCTCATCTAAGGGCTCACATTGAAAGTAGGTTCTCTACACAATATCTAACTAAAATATCTACCCATAAATATCTAGATATTAATATAACTTAGCCATTAAGTCCCTAACCGTCTAACTAAGCCTCCATAAACATCATTAGCATCTAGGTTAGGTCAAAACTAGGTTAGTCTCTAATAAAATAATTAACACTATTATAATCAACCAAAATTTATTTTTATCAAATAAGTCAAAAATGACCAAAATACCACTAGGCTAAAAAGTAACAAATATTCATCCTACTCACATGGCTATGCCTCCTTGGCTGTGGTTAGTCTCTAGGTCATGTAGTATATAGGGTTTCACTAGCAACACATCAAAATCACAAGCCATGACTTAAAACAGTTTTAAATTGATTGAAAATCACCAAAATTCATAATATGATATAAATATCAATAAATAAATGATTATAATTACAAAAGTTCAAAATTACCCTCATTTGGAAAACTGGGTGTTACAATCTACCCCTAGAAGAATTTCATCCTCGAAATTATGATGATCGTACCCCTACTAGGTCAAACCCTCAATCAAATTAAGGTCGATAGATAACATGCAACACAATCCTACTAGTTGTGATTTCCACAGTCTCGATCAGGGTAACTAGGCTATATAACATATCACAAGCATATCCTGGCATGTACTAATGGAATCACGCATGAAGGAGGGAGGAAGAACAAGAAGGACAAACCTGCTAACCCATCACCTGCAACATCAGTCTTCTCGACTGCCAACGTAAAAGCTCCACCCCTCTGGTGCTGCGCTACAGGTGGCCTAGCTTCCTCTATCTAATCCATGAGACTCAAGTAACATCCATACTGATATTCTATTCCATCATACTAGGGCACCATCTATATGGTATCTATTCTGAAATCTGATAATCATACCCGTCCATCCAGAACCATGTTACCAGAATCCTCGTTACGCCAGTAAGTACAACAACGATAATCCATAGAGTCTGCAACCAAGATACATATCTCTAGAATCATGGTATTCAAAATTGTCGCATTGCCGCTAGCTTGGCTGCAAAAATATTAAATTCCTACACCCAAGAAATACATCCAAAATCAAAATCTATCTCATCGCCAAACCAGCTAATATGGCTGTAGAAGACTCTAGATTCCATAACTGAGGCAACCTAGACCATAATGTTATCTTGGTAGAAAATTAAGTCAATAATGAATACCAAGAATCAAATTCAACGATGAAGAGGAAAGTAGACAGAAACTGTAGGAATCGAATTTCTAGATAGTTTATAACGAGATTCTCAAGGGTCATCCCAGGTATGTTCTTAAGTAGTCCTAACTGTGATTGAGTAACCTCTCTGCTAAAGCCTATTCCTTAGTTTCTATCGCAGGCGTGCAGCAGTACAACTAATCGTTGCACTATCACGACATCGCACTAATGCGACTCTCGACCTGCATGGGCCACCACTAAAAATGTGTCACGCTCCGCACCCGTTGTGATGGTACGAGTACATAACAGCACCCAGCCTACGCCGCAAAATCGGCGGTAGAACGCTGTTCTAGGTCACTATCTAAACTACAACTCACGTAATTATATAATATACTTGTCAAAATCTTAACTCCGAACGGAGGACAAGTATAGATATAGTGAAATCTCAATCACAGTCTAAGCATGATAAGATAACACGGAAGTTTATAACTAAGGCTAAATAACAACAACAAAACCAACTACTAAATAATAATAATCTCAAACAAACTCAAAACAAAACAATATCTCAACTTATTACAATTCAAGTTCTAAAAGTGACAACTAAACCAAGTCTACTAGATAGTCTCCCGATGACACTTGAGTTTCTGGGCCAAAGGTAGCTAAGGCATCTCCTGCTCCAAGGTAAGTAGGGCAAATATCCTCAGGGCAATTATCTGTAATATTTTCAACAGGTCCAGTCAGGACAGGAACTAGCACAAATCATCTAGAAAATTCAAGTAAATGACAAAGAACTATAAAGCAGTTATAGACAGTTTTATTGATGAACATGGTAGTTTATATTCAGGTGATAGTATAGAGAAAAGGTTAAGATACAAGAAAAGTAAGGTAACTAAAACAAGAGAAGGATCATGGCAATGAAGACTGTAGAATAAGATTCTAGCTGAACTAGAGTAACATGATAAGTCCAGACTGTAAATATAAGACACGTGTAAATCTAATATGAATCCAGTACAAGGCGAATCTAATACAAGATGAATCTAGTACAAGATGATTCTAGTCAGTGATTAAGAATCCAGGTGAGACCAGCTATATTCTAACAGTATGTTTTAAAATACTGAGATCGACATGTAAACGATTGTAGGTATCAGGTACATCACTCACTGATCAGGCGAAGGATGGCTATGCTTCCAGTAGATTCCAGTTTGGAGATTCCAGATTTGGGGTATGTCTACATGCTTACTCAATATTTCCCCGCCCCGCAATAAAAGTGAATCTAGAATTCGATACAAGAATTGAGATGAGTCCCGCCAAACATGATGATACCAGCAATGATTCCAGAATAATTCCAGTAATAGAGGCCAGACAAGATGGTATGTGTGTCACATACATGAATCCAGAAATATCTATATGTATTGTAACAGAGAATCACATAGAACTAACTAGAACTGAAGTACAGTAATTGACATGTAAATGAGAGAACTATCAGAGAATGTATTCGCCTGATACTCTGAAGAGAGTAGTATAATATCAGATGTCTGCACCGGAGTCACAATGTCCTAAATAGAGCAGTATGGGTTATGACATGTCCAGAATGGTAATGTAGAATATTACGATGCAATCTAAATGATTTCTAGGTTAATCTAGGTCAAAGTCAACTCTTGGTCAACTACAGTCAATTACACTAGTCAAACTAGGTCAACTAGGCCAATCCTAGTACAATCAAGCCTCACTAGGCCTAACCAAGTCTAGACTAGCATCCAAGCAAAATCACAAGGTCACAGGGCAACACACAATTATGTATATGCATAGACCCCATATATACATATATGCACATACACATAGGCTAAGTTACATACATTACACATGCATTCACGTTATCACTATATACACATTTGATTCATGCACACATTACACTCATGCATTCATATATGCATACATACGTACATATTTACATACATACATGCAAATTTACATACATTCATACATAGGTATATACATAGATACTTGCATACATTTCCATTCATACATGCCGATATACATTGCATCCTACATTGTATCATACACGTTATATTACATAATATTTTATTGCATTACATTGCCTATATGCATATATTCATTATAATATATGCATAAACATATATGAATGCAACCTACATTACATATTCATGCATTCATGTATTACATATCATTATATCTAAATGCTTTTATCATTGCATTTATACATATATGCATACATACATTCATAGATAGATACATAGGTACATATATGTCAGTATATACATGCATATTTCTATACCTACATACATAGATACATACATACATATATAGGTACATACATACATATATACTTCATATATATATGAAGAGATAGAGAGGGGGACTAGGTGAGGCATGCACAGATGTGTGTAGGTGTCTTAGTTCAGGAAAACAAGCGAGCAGTAGCATATGTATAAGAAATTCTCAGGTTTTAAGGCTCTGTCTTTTGAACAGTAGGATAGCATATGGGGGTTTCATTTGTTCAGACAGTAGCCTACATTACTGTGTATGTGGGTATGTTTGTTGCAGCAAAGGGTTGGTCAAGTGAATGGACAGTAGGCATGAGTTTAGGAAAAGAGTGCAGGGGGTGTGAATGTTATACAAGGGGGCTGTGACAGTGGGGTGGTAGTGAGAGGGTATGTGTGTGAGCATAGGTTGTGGAGTGGGTTTGGTGTACAGAGCAGGGGATGGGGGTGTGTGTATGTTCAGTGTGTGTGTTAGGAGTATAGACAGATAAGGTTTAGTGTGTGTGGGTGTCTGTGTATGTGATGAGAGTATGTGTGGGTTTTCAGTCACTGTGTGTTTCTGTATGCTGCTAGATAGGAGTGGCATAGAATGTTCTCAGGTTTTCATTGAAACAGTGTACATGTGTGTGTCTCAGGTTTTAACCAAATGCAAATCTCAGTATTCCCAATTCCATCTCAGGTTAATATATTAGAAACTCAAGTTCAAATAAATCATTCACATGAGGCTCTACTCAGGTTTCCAATTACAAGTTCACTGATCTCAGTTTACATTAGTTTTGTTATCAAATAAATATCAGTTTAACATTAACATATAACATCACTCTCATTCCTATTCTCAGGTTTACATACATGTCATTTTCAGTTCATGTTCTCATTTCGATACTCAGTTACAGAATCAAATCTCAACTCCAAAAACAAATCACACATCAATGAATATATTCAATTTCAAAAGCCCAAATCAAAACCTATTCTTAAATATCCCAAATCGGGAACACAGTTCAGTAATCATGGATGAACACTAAACCAACAACCAATTCGAATCACAAATACCTAAATAAAATGTGCAGGGTGTCTATTAGGTAGGTTTCCATCCTAGGTGTGTCCACTTGTCCAAAAATCTTATGCAAACAGTATCAAAATCTCAAAATAGCAATTATCAGTGAAATAATACACAAGCAGTGAACCAAGTGTCGTGCTGAGGTTTCGAATGGTATAGGGACTCATGTGTCCACCCTCGAGCCTCGTGCTCGTGTACATAGGTTCGCTAATAATAGGGTTACACACTTGAGTGTCTGTAACGTGTCCACGACACGTGTACACTCGATACGGACATTGTATCAGTGCACATTTTTTGCCTGAACTAGTGTAGGTAAAAATGCGTGCACGTGTCATAGCATGTCCGACAGGACACGAACAGCTCTGGGACTTGGGGGCTAACTTGTCAGTCGTAGCCCCCACGTCCATGCCAAGTGGCATGCGGCCACATGGCCTGTGCTGCTAGAAAATACCCCCGAGCAGCAGGGCACGCGTACGGTTGCTCGTAGAACATGTTCGTGTCCGTTTTGGACATGGACACGATACAAAAATTGACTCAGTCCATACGAAATTCAAAGCACATGCATAGGGCTACAAATTTGTTCAATTAGTTTTCGAAATTACAATGATTTAATCCATTCAAGCATTTCATCAAACACATTAACATAAATACTGATACGTGTCCGATACGGACACGAAACCAAGTCTAAATCCTACCAAACTTGGGCTATACCTAGGGGAACCCTAAATGAATGCATCTATGGAAAGAAACTGAAATTTAAATAGGTTTTATGGCATTTACCTATTGAGAGGAAATCTCAATAAAAAATGAGAAAGGAAAGTTGTTCTTCTTCAAATGCAATGGACGATTTACTTCGAATCCTTGCTAGCTAGCCTCTCTTAGCATCCTCTACTGTTGGGGATGATGATGCAACTGATTTGACTCAATTTGGGATCAATTTGGATAAAGGGGGAGGAATTTAGGGAAGAACAAGGTTAGGGTTCTTTGTAGAGATAAAAAAGAGGCAAGAATTTTGGGAGATGTGATTAAATAAGGGAAGGAGACTATGATAGCTGTCGTAAAGGATAGGGTTAGGGTTCTAGATGAGTGGCTAAGATTTCTCCACCAATTTCTAGCTCATCTAAGGGCTCACATTGAAAGTAGGTTCTCTACACAATATCTAACTAAAATATCTACCCATAAATATCTAGATATTAATCTAACTTAGCCATTAAGTCTCTAACCCTCTAACTAAGCCTCTATGAACATCATTAGTATCTAGGTTGAGTCAAAACTGGGTTAGTCTCTAATAAAATAATTAGCACTATTATCATAAACCAAAATTCATTTTCATCAAATAAGTCAAAAATGATCAAAATACCCCTAGGCTAAAAAGTCACAAATAATCATCCTAATCACAAAGCTAGGCCTCCTTGGCCATGGTTAGTCTCTAGGTCATGGAGTCTCTAAGGTTTCACTAGCAGCACATCAAAATCACAAGCCATGACTTAAAGCAGTTTTAAATTGATTAAAAATTACCAAAATTCATAATGTGATATAAATATCAATAAATAAATGATTATAATTTCAAAAGTTCAAAATTACCCTCATTTGGAAAACTGGGTGTTACAAAGGATGAGGCAACTCCTTCTCATCCACCAGAGCTCCGTAGATAGCACTACCACCCGGCTCTGTTGCCCCTCTAACAAACTCAAACTTTAGCTCTCCTGCCAAGCTAAACAAAACTCTTCCTTCTCTATAATCTCTGTTAGCAAAGTGCATACCCAACCAATCCATCCTGAGTACAATATTGCAGCTCGGAAGTGGTATTACGAGTAAACAAGCACTCAAATCCCGGCCTCCCAAAGAAACTCTCCATCCCTTGCAAGCATCACTGACCAGGATAATACCTTCCGTGGTCATGATCTTGCATGTCCTACCCAAAGATTCAGCAGTATATAATGCTTGAGAGCAAATGAAGAGATAAACTATGAGATGCACCACTATCAAACAAAGCTGAAGTTGGAATAGAATAATAAAGGAACAGAACCTGATATAACATTGCCAACGAGCACGACCTCCTCGACTGTCAGAGCAAACACCCTACCCTGGCTACCCTTTTGTTGTTGGTGCTGAGCAAACCGTTGTTGCTGATTCTAAAGTGGTGGTCCCTTCGACGGTATCACAGGTGGCCTCGCTGGTGCTTTTTGAGCTGTACCTGTTCCCTGAGCTGCAAGGTGAGGTTCGAAGGACAATCTTGCATCTGATTCCCCGCAGCACCGTAATATAGGCACACTACTATTCTCTTCCTACAGACCTCCCATATGTGGTCGAACTTCTTACATAAGTGTCAATGAGGAGCATATTGTACTGGTCTATGCTCCTCTATGGCACCTACTAAATTGGTACCCTAGGCAGAACCTAAAACTACAGTTGCGGTAACTGAAATGATCAATGCTGGAGTTGGGGACACTTGGTAGGCCCTGCGTTGCTAGTAGCTCCCGAAAAAAGTTACGATTATCTTGGACTTCAAGCCAAACTCCCGCTCTACCTTGCGTGCCTCCGCAAGGATCTCCACATAAGTCTCATAGAATGAAGGAATAAGGATATTTACATCCCAATTCAGACCCTCCCTGAAGTGACTCACTCTGATCTCTGGGTCCCATACCATGTACTCCGCGTATTGACTCAGCCAACCGAACTCCGTGGCGTACTCCTCAATTGACATACCTCCCTGTTGGAGATTCTGAAATTGTTTGGCCAGGTCTAATATGTCAGTAGGCGAGAAGAACTTCTTCTTGAAGAGGTCCTTAAATTCTGCCCAGGTATGACCCTCTCCCGCAAGAGTCGCCTCATTCCTGAACCAGGTGCGAGCAATATCCAGTAGAAAGCCTTACCGCCTTAAACCTCAAGTCATCAGCAAGACGGGACACCCTCATAAGTCGCTCGATATCCTCGAGCCAGTCATCTACATAAATGATACCTTCTGTCCCCTTGAAGTCTCGTGGTCCCAACTTATTAAAATCCTGGATGTTACCCGTCCTAAGCTTGGAATCCTGCTGCTGGGCCGAAGCTCCCCGCTTTACTGTAGCTAGAACAAACAGATGGGCGATCTCCATGCCCTGATGTATCATGTATGTTTGCCTCGGGTGTGCCTCGGACTGAGACCTTGGCATCTCTAGCATCTTTCTGAATAGAGCAAAAATCTACCCTATATCAGTAGGCACTAGAGGTACAGGAGGAAGATCTCTTAGAATAGATGGAGCAGTCCGCTACGCATGAGGAGGAAAGCCTGCAACAACCTTGGGTACGACCCCCTGTACTAGAGGAGGAGGAGAACCTACAACGACCTCGGGAGCGGTCCTCTGTACTGGAGGAGGGGCATCGTCGAAGGCAACTGATACTCCAATCCCCGAAGAAGTGAATAAAGCAGGTTTACGAGACATCGTAATCTCTCTGAAGATGCTGATACTGAACATTGTGATCTGGTCTGAGGCGGCATCCTGAAGACAGATCAAAAAAGGAAGTCAATATGGCACAAGATAGAATATATTCAAGGAATGACAGTTATAATTCAAAGAATCAAATATCAAGTAAAGGACACTTACATGGAATAATAGATTAGAATTTTTTCCTAATTGTGATTGTGTATCCCTTAGCCTATAGCCCATATCCTATTTATATAACAGACTTGTAATAGTACTCTAAGTCGAGCACCACTATGACATCGCACTGGTTGCGACCTCAAAGACCTGCATGGGTCACCACAAAAAAATATGTCACGACTAGCATCCAGAATAGGGTCATGAGTACGTGACGACGCCCAGCCTACGTCGCAGCATCGGTGGTAGAACGTTGTCCAGGTCTGCTATACTAACTATAATTTATATATCATAACCTGTTAAGATATCATAACGGCAATTCAAGGACAAATAATGATATATTCATACTTAATCACAAGACTATAAGGAAGATAAATAGCACGATAAAGATATAATGGCACGATATAAAAATATCCAAGAGAAATCTATCATAAACATAATACAAGAACTAAGTCCATAGTCTAAAAGTCTACTACCTCAAATAACATTGAACTACAAGATATAACATGCCAAGAGTCAAAAGGTTGGAGACAAATCCAGTATAAAATCTACTACATCCGAGTCGCTACTAAAGCCTCCTCAGCTAGAGCTAAGCCTTTCTAGATCAGTGTCTCCTGGTCTACGCCTACTACATCACGTAGGCCGTAGTAGGTAGCACAACCGTTATCTGAATCATCTGAGAAATATATCCAATCATGATTGGAGCTAAGTACACCTCTAATAATAGTTCCAATAGATGATAAAGACTATGTAACAGTAAATACATAGAATATATAAGATAAAGTAATATGTACAAGAATGTAACAAGGCATGATCGTAAAATCGTAAGTAAGTACAAGGGCAAGAAAACTGTTGGTCCACTGGTCATGATCACACCTGATTTTGACAAACAATGTCAACTTTGGTCGATATGCAAAATATAAATGCAGCTACAGGTTTCAAGCCAGAAAGTCTGCACCTACTACTGCTACAAGCTACAAACTTTTCGTCGTCATCAAGAACTAAAAGCGATGGAATCACGATCAAGAATCATTTATATTTCTTCTGTATTTTTATTTTTATTGAGCCTAGAAAAATATGTATGATTGATCAAGATCAGTACTGGCTTAGCTATTCTCCTTCCACAAAAATATAGCCTACTTATCCACATATTCATATCCAAATTCTATAATCAAATATAGCCCTAAAACCCAGCAATTTGGCCCAAAATAGTTTTGTCAGAACTCAGACAGAACTCGGCCTGAGTTCAGTCATGGTAGTTTCAACAGTTTTTTGAATCACTTTAGTATCTGTATCCAACATTCGAATATAAGCTTTCTGCATCCGAACTCTGTCCGAATTTGATCTACAAAAATGCTATAAAGAACTTTCACATTCTCAAATCACTCATTCACTCATTTATTCTCTTATATATTCTTCTTAAGTATTTTTCTACGAGATACACTTTCAAATGTAGTATATACTACTATTAGCTAAGCCAGCATAATTTTTGTTTAATCTAGAGTTTGGTGTTGAAGAGTTGTATCAGAGGCTAATTTTAGAAAATGTTACAGTTTTTAATTGCCTTCTGGAGTCGGTCGTTGACTCGTCGCCAAGCACGGTGTTGCGAAGTGGATCGTGCACTTGTCCCCAAGCATGGTGTTGTAAGAGTTGGAAGCACTCAGTTAAAGCTTGTGCCATAATGGATTAACATTGAGCAGGAGTACTCGAGACTAGATCAGTCCTCCATAAGGGAAACTAGTATATATTGTTGTGTCACTGAGTTTGATCTTCTTAACTCTTACTTTACTGTAATTCAATTATTGTTATTTCATTTGCTCTTACTTGCCATAGTTCATAATTTTTAATTGTGACATTTATTCTGTTGTATACGCACACACTCTATTCACCCCCTAGAGGTGCTCAACGGTCGTATAATTCATATCAGAGCATGTTATACATATACATAACCATCTAGAAAGTATATATATGGCAGCCGTTAAATCTATATTCAACTGTGAAGGGCAATCTATAAATAGACTCCCACTATTTGATGGAACGAACTATAGGTATTAAAAAACACGTATGATTTTTTTCTTAAGTTATTGAACTTCGATCTTTGGTCGATAGTAATAGACGGTTACATAAAAGATAGCCTAGAACAATGATTGATGGTATTTTAATAGACATGCCCTATGACAAATATACTGAGCATGAGAAGACACATGCTAGTCTAGATGCACGAGCCATCAATGCATTATTCTGTACAATTGATAAAACTGAGTTCAATCACATATCTATATGTGCCACATCTAATGAAATTTGGAAACTTTTTGAGGTAACTCATAAAGAAACTTTCCAAGTGAAGGAATCCAAAATTAATAGATTAACGCAAGAATATGAGGCATTAAGAAGAAACCTGGTGAATCAATAACACAGATGTTCACTCATTTTCTTGATATTACTAATCCTCTATAATCTTTTAGAAGGATTACAGCAATCACGAGAAGATTAGGAAGGTACTCCGAGCTTTAACCAAGAATTGGAATTCGAAGGCCACCGCAATCGTAGAACGAAACGATTGGAGACACTTATGGGCAAGCTCATGACCCATAAACTGGACTTACGAGACTTTGAAGAGGCAACCCCTAAAGAAAAATCCATCACCTACAAACTAAAGCCAGAAGAGTCTCATGTAATGATATTGACGAAGAAGATTCCGATGGTAACGAACATGCCCTACTGTTCAAGAACTTCAAAAAATTCTTAAAGTTTGAGTGATCAAACCGAAAGAAGAAGGATATCCATGAAAGCAACAAAGAAGAAACTATTTGCTTTGGATGCAAGAAGTTAGGACACATGAAGAATGACTGTCCACTTGTAAAGAAACGCAGTCCATACGACCGATCAAGATCGAGCAAAAAAGCTACAACTGGTCGAAAGTATGCAAACACCAGCATCTGGCACAAAAGTGAGGCCAGTGAATTACAAAAGGAGGAGAGACCTAGCAGCAGTACAAATATATGTTCGATGGCATACGATAAGGAATTAGAAAACCATCTCTATGATGATTTTATATTCGATCAGTTAGAAATGCCTTTAGTGAATTACTTAAAGAGCACAAAAATGTGTCAGATAAGTATATGTAGTCTTGCAAGGAGATTAAGGCATACATAGCCAAAGTAGCTAGACTGTCTAATCTTCTAGAAGATATCAAAGAGACGTCTACTACAGATAACACAAAGGAGATAGCCAAAATTAGATTGGACTATCATGAGGCTATACTCACTATAGAACAAAAAGAAAGAGGCTATGTCAAAGTGCAAGAACTATATAACATAGCAAAGAAGAGACACCTAGTCACTGAGAAGAGACTCGCGAATACGACTGCAAAATTCCAAGAGTCTTGTGCTATCTCTAAAAAGTTAGAGATCAAATTAGGCAAATATGTCACCCCTATTACACAGCCTAAGGTTAGTTCTAATACTATGCATATACCATAAAGGACTAAACCAAAGAAAGCATGTAACCAACACGTTTCTCATAATTATGCTTTCAAATACAGGTTTCCAAGAAAGACACACATGTCAATACAGCAACGGAGGACACTATTTTAAAAATCACATGCACATACTTTGGTGAACACATGCATATATCATAGTATTGTAGAGCTAGAAAGCTAGTTGACACAATTGTACTTTCTTGGATTTCCAAAACTAATTATGTTAGACCCTTGAAGAAATAGGTACCAAAGGTTACATCTACTCATTTTATAGGTGAACCTTCAACCCTCTCATGCTAAAAGCAAGTGGATCCTCGATAGTGTATGTTCGCAGTACATGACAAGTGATGTATCCTTATTTGCTACGCTATCGATGAAGAGAGAAGGGTATATTTTCTTTGGTAATAATCTTTGAGGTAATATTATAGGAATATGTACTGTTGGTATATCTCCCTACCTAGAAATAAAAGATGTTTGCCTAGTCACAAAATTAAAACATAGCCTGTTAAGCATTAGTCATTTAGCAGATAATGGTTATGATATCAACTTTGTGAAAGACAAATGCTCTATATATGAAATATCTACTGGTAATCCCATTTATAAAGGGATTAGAGAAGATAATATATATGTTTTCTTTCTAAACATACAAACAGTGCAGGTAAGTACCTATTAGCCAATCAGGATGAAAGCTGGTTATGGCACATGAGGCTAGGACATGCCAACATGGATATTATCTTACGGCTATCGACTAAAAAGCTGGTAAAAGGACTTCTAAAAATTTCCTTCAAGAGAAATATGGTATTTTCCGACCGTGAAAAGAACAAAGCAACTAGGTTATCATTTAAATCCATCCATGCTGTGAGCACTTTTAGACCCTTACAATTGATTCATATAGATTTGTTCGGTCCTAGAAGAGTTGCTAGTCTTGGCGGTAAGCTGTACGTTTTTGTTATAGTTGATGATTTCCCTTGACTTACTTGGGTTTACTTTTTATCTAATAAAAGCGATGCCATTTTTGAATTTCTAGTATTTTGTAAAAAGGTACAAACTGAAAAAGGCTTCATGATTATTCGAATCTAAAGTGATCATGATGGCGAATTCAAAAATACTAGTTTTAAAATGTTTTATGATGATAATAGGTATTACCATGAATTTTATTGTTATAGAACTCCTCAATAAAATGGTGTTATAGAGCAGAAGAATAGAACTTTTAGCGATATGGCTAGAGTCATGCTTAACTAGTATAATCTTCCTAAATATTTTTAGGCAAAAGCTGAAAGTACAGCCTGTCATATTTTGAATAGGTTGTCAATTCATCGAAAAACCCCTTATGAATTGTGGTTTAGAAATATTCCAAATATTTCTTATTTTAAAGTTTTTTGTTGTCGCCTCTTTATCCTGAACACCAAAGATAACTTGGGTAAGTTCAACTCAAAGGCAGACGAAGGGATATTCCTCGGGTATGCTACCAAGTGTAAGGGATATAGGATTTTTAATAAAAGATCTATGATTTTTGAAAAATCTATTAATGTTTCTTTTGATGAGTCAACAGTCAGAAATCTTGCGACAGTGATAACGAAGATGCACAAAACAAATCCAAGGCACCTTAAGATACTGCTACCAATGAGAACAATCTGGAGAGTTTGCCTAAGAAGATAAAATTCTTGCCAAACCATCCATAGATACTTATTACAGGTGATGTATCCAAGGAGTAGGTATGCGTTCTTCTACTAGAGACATAGTAGCAAATGTAGCTTTCATATCTCAAGTAGAACCTAAGTTAGTAGCAGAACATATTCCATTATTGGTCAACATTCCTTAGGTAGTTCTCTAGAGACAGAAATATTTTCACTAATTCTTTCATTCAACTTGAATTCGTGCTATTTCTATTAGTTAGAATCATGTTTGATCAATTCCATAAATCAATAGAGAAAGGTAGGAGAACAGATACTCCTCTTGATTTCAGTCAATTTTCTATGGGTAATTGACCTTCCACTGGATCAGTCTCCTTGTTTTCTAAAGAATAAATATGTCACTTTTATCATGATTAGGACTTTTAGAACTCAGTTGAATTGTCCTAAACTCCTTTGGAATTCCTATGGATAAAGTTGAGAGAATATTCGACAACCTACTATGGCGTGGCAGATGCGCACTGTAATCATTTATATGAGTTATGAAGACCGTGAGTTCACTACAACTAATTGCGCGTTGGTGAGGCATTTACTCTAAGTCGAAGTAATTTCATGTATTCATGGGTTTTTCTGATATTATTGTGGCTATGTCCTAAATTCATAATATTTTGAGCTCTTGAGTTGTTTCGGTAATTCTGGATGAAGTTGATAGAATATTCGGTAATCTATCATTATAGGAGTCATGGACACCAAAGGTTCATTGCAGCCAGATATATACCACACTGGCGGGGCATGAACTCTAGACGAAGTGACTTGGAATATGTATGGTTTTCGGATACTAATGAGATGATATCCATGATTTCCTGTTTGGCCTCTTATTACCATTGACAACATTACCAAAAATTTTCTTTAATTCTTTAAACTTTTGTCTTATTCAAAATCTTATTGTTTGATCCAAGTTTTAAAACTTATTTCTATTACCATATATTTCCTATAAGATTTCCTTTGATTTTTCTTAGAAACTCATTAGGACCGTCCCTTCCACCCCGGCTAACTAATCTCTTTTATGATTTGACTCTAGAATATTGCATATATTTTGCTAATAAGTTCCATACTTTGATAGCTACATATATATTAGATAGTCAATATACAATTAGGGATGTATGTGTATATATGTATATGTTTGATAGCTTTATGCATATGCTTAATAGTTATATAGATACGGAGGAAATCATAGATAGGTTACCGAGCTCATTAGATACCCTTGGGAATAGACATTTTGACAAGGTTAATTAGAGTGCGAAAAGGGATTGTAGGAGAAGACTTTGGATAGGCAAGTTAGTAATATGTCCGGAAGGAGTTATAGATTATAGAACGTGTGGTTTATTCGAGAAGAAGATGATAGAACCTTAGTGGTGTTTACTAGTGCTTATACATCGCACTTCAAATAATGGAATGTAGTAATTCCATAGGATGACCAATTTTATGTTTAAAATGGGTTTTCCTACAAAGGAAGTGAATTCAAGATACTATGGGGATATAAAGATCAAAGGATCAATTTTTTAAAAAAAATAATAAATAAAATAAATTGCTAAAGGATGGGTACAAATCGTAGGAAGTCATTATGGAGTGGTGGTAAGATAAGAGTTTTGGTAGGTATACTAAGCAAGCTAGGATAGAGTAATTAAGTTTTGAAAGATTGATAAACGTGTTGGCCCATTGGTCATATGGTCAACCTGATTTTAATAATTGATCAAACTCTGTCTGGATATACGGGACATCTCGGATTCATGGACATGATCAAGATTGGCTATCCACTGAATTCAAGACCGAAGATCTGTTTGCCTACTCGAGTCAGTAATTCCTTACGCAATGTATTTTTCATTTTATTTGAGTCTAGGAATATGTTGTACACCGAGTCATACTGGCAAATAGGCTACCCTCAAATGAGTTCAAAATGTTTTTAAAATGACCTCTCAAAAAGGTTTATAAAAAGTAAAAAGGTTTTCAAAGATCACCAAAAGCTTTTTTAAAACCCTAATTAAACTCTGACTTAACCCTGACAGAACTCGGACCGAGTTCGGCCAGAGTTCGGCCAGAGTTTGATTAGTGGCCGTTGTGATTTTGAATCCTTGAAACTTGGTCCTCCTGCAGTTGCGGATTTGACCGAGATTTGCTCATAGAGTTCTGCCCGAATTCTGCCCGACTTCTGTCAGAAGTCTGCCTTTGGAACTCCTATAAATAGAGAAGGATTTCGATCATTTTAACTTACTCATTCACTTTCAATCTTCTCTCTATCTAAAGCTTTCAGTCTTCCAAAGAGTTTTTTAGAGCTTTCAATTTCAGATCCCAAGCCAGTTATAATCCTCTAGTCAATTTGCCAGTACGATACGGTCTAGAAGTTTCTGAGAGATTGTAATCAGAAGGCTTGATTGAAGAATACCTCTTCACATTTGAAGTTGGACGAGTTCTTCGTATCAAAGCTCGCGTTGTAGAAGTTGCAAGGACTTCGTAAGAAAACTTACGATTTTTCCAATAGTGGATTCAACTGGTAGCAAGAGTTCTACCGACATGATTAGTCCTCAACAGAGGGATACCAGTATACATCGCTGTCTTTGCGTTTGCTCTCTTAACTCTATCTTTACTTTATTTCAGTTGTGATTAATATTCTGTGATTGTGCTGCTAACATTTTTAATTAGCATTATTCCGCTGCCAACTCTATTCATCCCCCTCTAGAGTATTACGCTTTACTATTTCGTTCCTACAATTGGTATTAGAGCGGGTGTTACAGGTAAAGCAAAGGTAACAGTACAATTATTTATTCACTTTTAATTAACTGTTTTATAGATCACAGCACAACACATGGCAACTGTGAAATTCACAAGTGAAGGCCAGGCCACAAACAGACCCCCACTGTTTGATGGTACGAATTATACATATTGGAAAACACGGATGAGTTTCTTCTTGAAATCTCTTGACTTTGATTTATGGTCCATTGTTCTTGATGGCTATCAGAAGCCACCTCGTATAAATGTTGATGGAGTTTTAGTTGAAAAACCCCATAGCAGATATACAAAGGAAGAAAAGAAAAGGGCCAGTCTTGACGCACGTGCCATTAATGCTCTCTTTTGTGCTTTAGATAGAACTGAGTTTAACAGGGTGTCTATCTGCACAACGGCTAATAAAGTATGGAAGCTACTTAAAGTCACACATGAAGGCACGACTCAAGTCAAGGAATCTAAAGTCAGCAGACTTACTCAAGAGTACGAGGCGTTCAAGATGAAGCCCAACGAAATAGTTACACAAATGTTCGAGAGGTTCTTGGATTTTGTAAATCCTTTGTCCTTCCTAGGCAAAGATTACAGTAACCATGAAAAGATTCGCAAACTCCTGCGAGCTCTCACCAAGAACTGGATTCCAAAGGTTACTGCAATCATTGAAGGGAACGACCTCACAACTATGTCCCTCGAAGTACTCATGGGTAAGCTACTCACTCATGAACTGGAGCTACAAGATTTTGAAGAGCCTGCACCAAAGAAGAAGACAATCGCTCTCAAGGCTCAGCACAGAAAAGCCGCTGAAGATGACTCAGACAGCAGTGGATCTGACGCTGAAGATCAAGCACTCCTAGCAAGAAAGTTCAAAAGATTCATGAGACATGAGACGAGAGTCAAAGAGAACAACAGCAACAACTGGTACCAAGAAGATGTTGTCTGCTATGGTTGCAAGAAGAAGGGACACATGAAGAAGGATTATCCCACAAACTCATCTTCAAGCAAGAAGAGCAACAGGTATAAAAAAGGGAACCTGAAGAGATCAACATCACGGAAATATGCCAACACCAGCATATGGCATAAAAGCGAAGCCAGCGATTCAGAAGACGAACAATCAGAAGACGCTACAAACGTATGCTTTATGGCATCCGATCAGGTACCTACTGAACCTATAGTTGATACTTATGATGACTTCACCTTTGAGCAATTAGGAGATGCCTTCAGTGACCTGATGACTGATTACAGGAAACTGCGTAGTAAGTATCAGACCGCTAAGAAGGTACTCAAAGAGTACAAAGGTGAAATAGGTAGACTTACCGACCTACTAGCTGAGGTTAGAAATAATGTTAGTGAGTCTGGTGAGCTTTCTTCAATAAAGCTCTTATTACACGAGACTACCAAGTCATCTGAAGAGAAAGACAAAATTATTGACCAACTCAAGGAAGAACTTTCTATAGAGAAAAAAAGTCTTCAATGTGCACAAATCAGAATGGAATCACTTACTTCTGATTATACTAAGTTGTATGACACTTCCAAAAGATTGGAAATTAGGTTAGAAAAACAGCCTGAGCCTGCTGCTTCCTACCCTAACACGTGTCACTTACCGAAAAATCAGAACATTCCCAAGCCAAACACTGTCAGACCTAACCCTATAAAACCTTTACCCCAAAAGGTTAAGCCCAAACAAGATTATAGGTATGCTTTCTTCTATACTAGAAAACCTAAACCTACCAACCATGCACACCACTCAGCTTTCAACACTCGACATGCACAATGTCATTATTCTGGCCTCATTGGTCATATATCATCTGCATGTAGAATGAGAAAGCTTGTTGATTTAAATGTTTATGCTTGGATACCTAAAGCTAACAATTCAGGACCCTACAAGAAATGGGTACCAAAGGTTTCATCTGTAAACTATTTTGTAGGTGGAACACCCTTCACATGCTAGAAGCAAATGGATCCTCGACAGCGGTTGCTCACGGCATATGACCGGTGACGCTACCCTATTTGCAACACTGTCGAAGAAAAAGAAGGAAGGCTATGTCTCCTTCGGTAATAATTTGAAAGGGTATATTATTGGTATCGGTGATGTTGGTAAGTCTCCCTATCCTGTGATTAAGGATGTCTGTCTGTTTACCGAGTTGAAACATAACCTACTCAGCATAAGTCACCTAGCTGATCATGGTTATGGAATCAACTTTGGCAAAGACAAATGTACTATAGTTGATAGCTCAACTGGTAGTACTATCTTTGAAGGTATCAGGGAAGACAATATATATGTTTTCTATTTGTTAGAAGAAACTAACATTTCAGGAAGATGCTTAATGGCCAACAGTAATAAGAGTCATCTATGGCATATGAGACTCGATCACGCTAATATGGATACAATATCAAGATTATCCACAAAGAAGCTAGTACGCGGTTTACCGGACATTACATTCAAGAAGGATTCGGTATGCAGTCAATGTGAAAGAAACAAAGCTACCAGATCCACATTCAAATCAGTAAACGCAGTATGTACTACTAGACCTCTACAATTGCTTCATATGGACTTATTTGGTCCTAGCAGAGTTGTAGCCTCGGAGATAAACTTTATGCTTTCGTAATTGTAGATGATTTCTCTAGATACACGTGGGTATATTTCTTGACACGCAAGAATGATGTATTATCCGAATTTGTCGCCTTTTGTAAGAAAGTACAGAATGAAAAAGGTTACATGATCACTCGCATAAGAAGCGATCATGGAGGCGAATTCGAGAATGCTAATTTTGAGCAATTTTATGACACACACGATTTTATACCCGAGTTCTCCTGCCCTAGGACTCCACAACAAAATGGAGTTGTGGAACGTAAGAACAGAACCCTAACCGAAATGGCCAGAGTAATGTTAAACCAGTTTAGTCTACCCAAATATTTTTGGGCTGAAGCTGTCAATACAGATTGCTTTGTTCTCAATAGAGTTCTAATTCGACCCAAATCTAAGACGACTCCATTTGAGTTATGGTTTGATAGAATTCCATCTGTTTTATACTTTAGAATTTTTGGCTGTAAATGTTTTATTCTTAATACAAAAGACAATTTGGGAAAATTTGATGAAAAGGCCGATAAAGGTATATTTTTAGGTTATGCGGCCAAGAGCAAAGGATACAGAGTCTTCAACAAACGTACCATGATCATCGAAGAGTCAATCAATGTCACTTTTGATGAATTGAATCAAATGACTATTGATGACAATGACGAAGATACATCTGTACCAAGCACAACTTCAGCTGATTCTCAACCAAGCTCTGCACTAGCTGAACCTTCTAGAGAAGATCCAGGAACCAGCTACCTTCAGAATCTACCGAAAAGGTTGAAATTCACAGCTGATCATCCAAAAGATTTGGTAATTAGTGATATTACCAAAGGAGTAAGTACTCGTACATCCAGTAGAGATATTGTTTCTAGTGTTGCTTTTATTTCACAGCTAGAACCCAAAACTATTGATGAAGCATGTAGTGATAGTTTTTGGATAGATGCTATGCAAGAGGAATTAAACCAATTTGAACGGAATCAAGTTTGGGAACTTGTTCCCAGGCCTATTGATCATCCGGGCATTAGCACCCGTTGGGTATTCTGAAATAAACTGAATGAGAATGGTTTAGTGACTCGTAATAAGGCTCGACTCGTAGCTCAAAGATACAATCAAGAAGAAGGTATCGACTATGATGAGACTTATGCCCCAGTTGCGAGATTAGAATCCATTCGCATGTTATGTGCATTTGCATGTTTTCATGATTTCAAACTATTTCAAATGGATGTCAAGAGTGCATTTTTAAATAAATTTATAAAAGAAGAAGTTTTTGTAGCACAACCTCCAGGTTTCACGGATTTCAAAAACCCAGATCATGTTTTCAAGTTGAAGAAAGCCTTATACAGTTTAAAACAAGCACCTCGTGCTTGGTATGCTCGTTTAAGCTCTTTTCTACTTGACAACGGTTTTTCAAAAGGCAAGTTTGACACTACACTGTTTATTAAGTCTTTTAATGGCAAACTTTTTTTAATTCAAATCTATGTTGATAATATTATATTTGGATCTACTGATGAATCTCTGTGTCAAGAATTTTCTAAGTATATGCAGAATGAGTTTGAGATGAGCATGATAGGAGAGCTGAAATTTTTTCTCGGACTGCAAATCAAACAAACTGATAATAGGACATTCATAAATCAAGCCAAATATACAAAAGATCTGCTAAAGAAGTTTGATCTGGACAATGTCAAACCTATTGGCACTCCAATGGCAACTTCAACAAAGCTTGATTCAGATGAACAAGGCAAGCCAGTCGACACACGTAAGTATCGAGGTATGATTAGTAGTTTACTTTATTTAACTGCTAGTCGTCCAGATATAATGTTTAGTGTTTGCCTGTGTGCACGTTTTCAAGCTAACCCAAAGGAATCACATCTGTCCGCAGTTAAGCGTATCTTTCGATACCTTAAGGGTACTTCTTCTGTTGGCTTGTGGTATCCCAAAACTAAGTCCTTTGACCTTATTGGTTATTTGGATGCAGATTTTGCTGGATGCAAAATTGATAGAAAAAGTATCAGTGGCACTTGTCATTTCTTAGGCAAGGCTTTAGTCTCATGGTTTAGTAAAAAGCAAAATTCTGTAGCCCTATCAACAACAGAGGCTGAGTACATCACCGCAGGACGTTGTTGCGCTCAAATTTTGTGGATGAAACAAACCCTAGAAGATTATGATTTATTTTACACACATATTCCCATTTTCTGTGATAACACAAGCACTATTAATTTGACTAAGAATCCAGTATGTCACTCTCGTACTAAACATATCGAGATTCGACATCACTTTCTTAGAGATCATCATCAAAATGGAGATATAAACCTTGTGTACATAGATACTGAAAATCAACTAGCTAACATCTTCACTAAACCTCTAGCGGAAGATCGTTTCAATTATTTACGTCGAGAATTAGGAATTTTGGACGTCTATAATATTAATTAATTTTATTTTATGATTATATATCATTACGCAAAAACTGTGTTAGAGACAAGCCAATAAAGAGTCTGTCTGTCACCACAACTACGGTTGAAGCGAAGCGGTACTTAAGAGTTCCCCGGTGAACCTCCGCCAGCTGGGACAGTACTCCTAAAACTAATCTGAGACAGTTGCCGTGTAACGACATTTAATTCATAAAATAATATTAATTATGTTAATTGAAGGCTAAAATAACTAATCTTTGAATTAAATATTTGAAATGAGACAATGAAAAAGAGTGGCAAAAATCAACTTTATAGAACCCTAGGCGAATTCGGCCAGAGCTCTGACCGAATTCGGCCCGAGTTCGGTTGAGGGTATCAGGCTATATATCCAGAACTCGAGAGCCCCTCTTCCTTATTGCTTCCAAATTTTTTTTAAACAGCAGCAGCAGCCGACCCGAGCACCAAAACCCTAGTTCTTCACCATCCTATTCCATCCAATCCAAGTGGTGAAATCTCTCCAAAATTTGGAATCGTGCGGAGATCGTTGGTCTCTACGACATATCTTGATTTCGTGAGGTATAACTCCATCTCTCTCCACCTTTCAATTAGAGCATTTTTATTCCAATTTGCACATATGGCACCTAAATTCAATCCATCTAAGAGGAAGAAGACGATTCCTAGTGAGGAAGGGTCATCTTCGCATCCGCATACGGATTCCCTCTTCTCGCCAGTCCAAACGAGCGACGGTGCGTTCGACGGATTTTTCTTCCAAACCCTAGACCAAGCCCTACTGTGGTATAGAGACTTCTCCATGAGATCCATATGCACAGGCACTCCAGTCAAATGGACTGTATTTTCTGATCATCGTCATTTGTTTGAGGCATTAGGGCTACATCTTTTTGTTCAAATATGCTTCCCTATAGCAACTAATGCCATTAGATTATTCTATTGCAATCTCATATTAGACACTTTCAATGTGAGCACACGTGTTGGAGGTATTGATATCAATTTCGATGATAACCTCTTAGCGGAGATCCTTGGTATCCCTAACGAAGGTGAACCGCTAGTCAATATCACTGAATTTGATTTCCCCGAAGGCACGACACTCGCAAGTTTCAAAGTGGAACTCTATGCACCTGATAGAGTACGCTCTGGAAAGTTCAAGGCTAACAACCTGAACTTATTTAACTATGAATTGCATCGCATCATCTATTCCACTATCCTTCCAAAATCCACTTCAAAGGATGATGTGACCTCTCTTGAGCGGTCCGCCATGTACCATATTTTTAAGGGAATTCTATTTTCTGGCCCTAAGACCATGATTCAAATGATGGGTCGTTGTCGTGCAAGAGATAGAAATCTCTCTTACGCGATGATTCTTCCATGCATCTTTCAGCGCTTCGATATCGATCTGTCGACTTATACTCAGGACCCTGAGTCCAAGTTTCTTCAGTTATTTCGTCGTAGCATGACTGCTACAGCTCCACCTACTGCTCCTCCTACTGCACCTCCTCCACCACCTTATCAGTATGCCATGACATTTGAGGGCATACATCAGCATTTATCTGCTTTGTACGTCTCGATGACGGATATGGCTCGCGAGCGTGAGTTCCGCAATGTTACCCGCTATCAGGCGCTTGCAAACTCCTTAGCTGATCTTCGTTTTGCCCAGACTGGTCATTCATCCGGTTCCATCCCTAGAGATCCAGCTTTCTCCGGTTACCGCTGTGAGGATGAGGGTGTTCATGCCTACTTCCAGCCTGATAATGCCTATGATTTGTACCGTCCTGATCGTGCTCCACATCGTGATTATGTTGGTGAGTTCTATGCTGGCGCCCCTCCACATCCTTCTGGCACTGGTACCTCTGGAGTTGGTCCTTCAGGACATAATGGTCGTGCTGATGATGTTGATGATGATGATGATGAGGAGATGTGACTATCTGATTTTGAGTGATATTCTATTGTATACTTGGAAATGCTCCAACATTCCTAGTTTTTATCAGTTTTTTTTATTATTATCAGCACTTTGTAGTTTGTTTCAGTACTTATTTATATTGCATGGACATGTTTTTATTTTGCCTTAGTTTATGGCATTCTAGTTTATTTCATCACTATGATTCAGTTTCAGTTTATGTTAGCACTATCTCTTTATGTTGCTTCATTCTTTCTAACTGTCTGTGAAATTACATGCCTGTGATAATTTTATACATACCTGCGATATTTCTCTATTTTTATGCCTTATTTCTTTTATATGTTTTCTCACTATTTGTTACTTATGCATTGATTGCGGGGGAGCCTTTTCTTTTGCAATTATTTTGCTAAGTGACAAAGGGGAAGAAAATTAAAGATCTAACATTTTTTTTTGAGAATACAGGATATGAACAATTCTACTTCAATTTTTTGATTTTTTGAACAAGCTTAATGTTATATCATTCATAGTTTGTCAATTATCAAAATAGGGAGATTGTTGGCCCATTGGTCATATGGTTAACCTAATTTTAATAATTGATCAAACTCTGTCTGGATATACGGGATATCTCAGATTCTTGGACATGATCAAGATTGGCTATCCACTGAATTCAAGATCGAAGATCTGTTTGCCTACTCGAGTCTGTAATTTCTTACGCAATGTATTTTTTATTTTATTTGAGTCTAGGAATATGTTGTACACCGAGTCGTACTGGCAAATAGGCTACCCTCAAATGAGTTCAAAATGTTTTTAAAATGACCTCTCAAAAAGGTTTACAAAAAGGTTTTCAAAAAGGTTTTCAGAGATCACCAAAAGCTTTTTCAAAACCCTAATTAAATCCTGACTTAACCCTGATAGAACTTGGACCGAGTTCGGCTAGAGTTCGGCCAGAGTTCGGTTAGTGGCCGTTGTGATTTTGAATCCTTGAAACTTGGTCCTCCTGCAGTTACGGATTTGACCAAGATTTGCTCATAGAGTTCTGTCTGAATTCTGCCCGAATTCTGTCAGAAGTCTGCCTTTGGAACTCCTATAAATAGAGAAGGATTTCGATCATTTCAACTCACTCATTCACTTTCAATGTTCTCTCTATCTAAAGCTTTCAGTCTTCCAAAGAGTTTTCTAGAGCTTTCAATTTCAGATCCCAAGCCAGTTACAATCCTCTAGTCAATTTGCCAGTGCGGTACGGTCTAGAAGTTTCTGAGAGATTGTAATCAGAAGGCTTGATTGAAGAATACATCTTCACATTTGAAGTTGGACGAGTTCTTCGTATCAAAGCTCACGTTGTAGAAGTTGTAAGGACTTCGTAAGAAAACTTGCGGTTTTTCCAATAGTGGATTCAACTGGTAGCAAGAGTTCTACCGACTGGATTAGTCCTCAACAGAGGGATACCAATATACATCGATGTCTTTGTGTTTTCTCTCTTAACTCTATCTTTACTTTATTTCAGTTGTGATTAATATTCTGTGATTGTGCTGCTAATATTTTTAATTAGCATTATTCCGCTGCCAACTCTATTCACCCCCCCTCTAGAGTATTACGCTTTACTATTTCGTTGCTACAAAATGGTGGGGATTCAAGTTGACCAATTGGTTTTAGAATTTTCAAAATCAGGAAATGATCCAATAGAAACTTTAAGGAGTTGCAATCAGATTTTAGTCAATTTTAGTCGGGATAGAACTAGTTATAGTGCTTGAGATAGTTGTCTTATTTCTCTGTGGGTTTTCTTAGTATTGGAAGTCTTAGCGAATTTAGCTAGTCCATAAGATTAGTACCGTATGAGGTATCAACGAGATGATTATTTGAAAGCTATTTTCTTCATGTATATCCTAACTAGTAATCGTCAATTGACTTTTCTAAATATGTCGTTTGATTTTTCTAAATTTTGTAGTAGTGATTTGATTTCCTTCCACTCTTATAATCACTATTTTGTTTTTCGTAAACAAATGTATACTATATTTTGTTTATAATTATATCATTTTCGTACAAGAAGGCTTTGAATTTTGGACATATCTAGACGACCCTTTTAAACCATATTATATAATTTTAGTTAGCTAGATTTTATTGATCGTACCTTCATGATTTTGATATTAATAACAATTTCTTAGGTTCTCTTGGTTATGAGTAGAACTTGAGTATAATTAAATAGGTTTTAATCATATTATGATCATGTCTAACTTGATCATGATCATGTGTATAGTATTTGGTTCTTATTTCTGAATGATTTTGATTTTAAAAACAATCATGCCTAAACGATTTATTTCTTTGATCATGCTTCAAAGCAATTTTAGAATTTGATTTTTGCTCGTTCCTAAAGTTGATTTCTAGTCGAGCCAAATTTTCAAAATGCTTGTTTGATTATCTTTAGTCGTTAAATTCCTTATTTATCACCTATGAACTCATTAGTAGTGACTATAGTATTTTGACAATATTTTTAGATTAATGATGTTTGACATTTTCTAGCTGTATTGGTAATACATAAATGATTTTGATTTGACTTGGTCATGCTTAATTGATTTTGGGTTCTTTTGGTCATGACTAGGTTGTATCTAAATAATTTGGATTATGTTGATGACTACTTTTTGGCAATTTGATAATGTATATGACTCCAATTTTACTCTTGAAACATTTTGATCAATTGTGCCTAAAATGATTTAATCGTGCTTCCAATCAATCATAGAACTTGATTTTTGTTAATGTGTAAATTTGATTTCCGTGAAAAGCTAAGTTTTCAAAATTCTTTGTTTTATTCTTAGTCATAACATTCTATATTGGTTGTATTTTGGCACTCTATTAGTTGAGATTAAATCAAACCTAAAATTTTGACTACATTTTACGAAATTAAATGATTTGTATTTTGTCTTAGTCGCGCTAGTTATGCTAAACGATTTCTTCTTAGACATGTCACAATTATAACCTTGATTATATTTAGAATTTAATCATAACAATATCATGCCTAGATTTTGATTTTGATCATATAATCACTTATAGATAATCTCAATTTTTTTTAGTCGTACCTAAATTCAAATTTTTTGCTTAGCTAATTTTAATCACTTTGAGTTTTTGTGTCTGGTTATATTCTTAAACATGTTTATGGTACCCTTAGAAATTTCAAGGACAAAAATTTGTAAGGGCGGTAGATTTGTAACTTCCTAAATTCGTTTTGTAGATTTCCTAAATTTTCTCTATATTTTTTTTTCATGGAAAGGTATTATTTTCTATAAATTCAATAGTATAATATTGTCTCTTAAATAAAGATAAATTTACTAATTAATTCTACTTCATTCTATTAAATATATTATGGTTTTTAAGGATATTTATTATATTAATTATTGATAATAGTGATCAGTATTTATTACTAATGTTTTTATATATTGATTCTAATGATAATTTTTATAATCTAGAATGTTAATAGATTTAAATTAGTTTGTGGTTGGATTACTTTCAAGATCTGAGTTTAGCTTAATTATGAAGGGGAGGGATAGCGGTCCCTTATTTCTAAAATATTATTTAATTAGCTGTTAAATAAACTAAGTTAGTTATTAACTAATTGATGTAATCAGTTGGTCAGTTATTAACTAGTTGACGGTAACTAATTTCAGTTAGGATTCTGTTACAAACCCATTTTAATACCCCAAGATCTGTAATTATTTACTGGTGTGCCATCAAGAGGTGACTTAGAGAACACATAATATTTTATTATAAATTGTTATGACCAGCACAGTTTCTATTGTACAATTCTGACACAATTTTCCATCACTGTCACCATTGACATTTTTTAAACCACAATACTGTTCTCGAGGCACGACCGTTCATAGACAGTGCACCACCGTGAGCCGCCAGACCTCGCCGGGATCTGCCACCATCACTCCGAGGCCAGAGCATGTTCGCCTCCACCACAAAGGCCCCGAGCCACTGCCGTTAGTCGTCGGAACCTGCAAGAGCCTCGCTGGCGAATCCAGAGTACCATCAGTCGCCGGAGTCCACCCGAGTCGCCATCACCAGATCGGAGAGCTCGGCCATGCCTTGCCTTACCGCATAGTTGTCAGATCTTCTCGCACGCCACCTTTTCGTCATCGAATAGAGACCCGCCTCAACTGCAGAGCCAACATCGATCGACGCGGCGACGCTTCGAGAGTCGCGTCGACCATTAGGAGCATGTTGCCCTTCGAGAGCAATACTGACCCTTCGAACTTCGTGCCACCCCTTCGGAGCTGTTGACTGCCATCTCGAGAAGTGCGCCGTCGAGTCACCGAGTACCGCCATTGCCATCACCAGGTTCTCTTGGGCGCCCTCTTGGTGCTCCACCAAGCCGTTGCCGCCGTACGTCTCTCCTCTCAAACCGTAGCTCCGGTAAGCGCCGCCCCCGTTGTGAGTATATTCGCTGCCACCCCTTTAACCGGAGCCACGTCGTCGAGGTAAGCTTCTTCCCTTCGCTCGACCCCTCCTTCTTTTCCTTCTTCCTCTGTGTGTTGGAGGCTTTGTGTCTCTCTCCAAAAATGGAGAAGAGACTGTTGGATTAAAACCTAACCCCTTTTGTTTGGGTTCATAGCCCATTCGTTTGTTTAGTATAATTCTTAAGCTGACAACTGCTCCTTTATTCTTGTGGAAAAGAGTTGGGCTTGTTAGGTTAAAAATAATTTGTTAGGCTTGGCTTTCAGGCCTATTAACATTGTCTTCAATAGATTTTATTGCTGGATTTCAATGTCCAGACACCTGCGGGCTTAGACTCTAAGCCAACACTGATTATTAGTTAAATTAGGAATTTAATTGTTGTTCCCTGGGCTCAGGCCAGTATCAATTCGCGTTTTGTTCTTTTAGTTATTTGGGTGGTTATATTGTTGGGCCAGGTTAAAATTAATATGTAGCTTATGAATAATACCTTCTTTTATTGTCAATGCTAAAGCTGTCGAGGTCAGTGCTAAAAAGTTTAAGCAGTTAGGAGTCTAAATGACTCATCCTAACCAAGATGAACATTCTACACCCGGGGGTAGTAATCATCAGAATAACCATAAGAGTAAAGATACATTGGCCATCAATCTTAAAGGCAAGGAATTTTTGGCTGTCAACATCACTCAGACGGCATCCACTCCATCAGTACCACCGCAGAAATCAACTCGTCCAAAAGAAGAGTATTCTTTTGATGAAGATGATACTTTAAGCATCTTCGATTGCTTGATCAAAAGCAATAAGCTTCAGCTTCCAGAGGCAAAATGGCCAGAAGAAGTGGGTAAAACTGATCACCCTAAATACTATATTTATTGCAGATTTATAGGGCATCCAACCAGAGCATGTTATGTGCTCAAGGGTAAAAATCTAAGAGTTAGTCAACTCTGGAACAATTACTCTGCAACAAGACGAAAAAACGGTGACTGCTAATGTAGTTTCTCTACAATTCGGTGATTTTCCACTGCAACTCGTGTAAAATGGTGTTGTCCCCATTCCAAGGACTACTCTTGAGATCGTGAATCTCCCACCTCCTCAAAATGAAGGTCTTGTTCCGCTGTCAACTGACAGATGAGAGATTATGTGGATTCACCCAGATCTAGTAGCAGAATTTGAAACGCCTTCCTCTTCTAAGCAAAAGAAGCACTCCAGATCTAAACCGAAGAACTGTAACATGGTATCCTTTGAACCAGTAACAGAAGAAGAAATTCTAATGGGCACTAGATCAGGGAAACCCTATCTTCGGGAGTATTCCGAAAATCAAGAAGATTCTACTCCATCTCCTGATGTTCCTTCTTCATCATCTTCTCCTGGCAAGAATATACCATCCACATTCTTGCCGGTGTTTGAACCATCTCCTCCTAAACCAACAACAGCCGATAAGGGGAAACAACCTGTCCGCTTTGATAAAGCGTTGAAGAAGTCCTCATCTCTCGGACTTGAGAAGCTATATAATTTTGACATATTGGCTCAATTGGCCAATACTCCAACAAAATGATCAATCTTTGAACTCTTACGTCTCTCAAAAGAGACTCGAGAGACGTTAAGTGAAGCCTTGATGCAGGCTGACACTTGTCTTACTCTTCTCAAAAAGCCTGAAAAGGAGCCAGTAAGCTGTGCACATTGTCATAGTGTATTTGTATTAATGCCCAATATCACTTTTACACAAGATGACATGTTGTTAGAAGACAATCGTCATGATCGTCCTCTCTATTTCACGGGATATATGGACACTATGAAAGTAGATCGCATTCTAATTGACCCAGGGTCCGCACTTAGCATTATGTCGAAGTCTTTACTGGATGCTTTGAAGATCCCAGTGCATAACCTATCTACGACTATCACTACCATCCTTGGATTCAATCAAGGAAGAAGTGAACCTTTGGGGAAGATACGCCTAAAACTTCAAATTGGCAATCTTCGTACAAAGGTAACTTTCTATGTTATTGACAATCATGGCTCATACAACGCTTTATTGGGAAGATCATTCCTCCATGAACACAATATTGTACCCTCTATGCTCCACCAATGTTTCAAATATGTGGATGGTAATTAAGAAATCCAAAAAGAGGTTGCAGATCTGAATCCTTTCAAAGGGTTTGAAGCATACTGCAACGATTCTTGCATGTACAAAAAAGAATTCATGAAGGTAGTACTAGAAATGGACACGGATAAAGAACAAAAGAGTGTGCCAAATGATACTCTGGTGATTCCCGTCAAAGGATGTACCTTATGTCCTCAGTCTTCCAAACCACTAACTATCTATCTTTTTTCCCATGAGAAGCAGCCCAAAGGTGATAGTCGGGAACAAAGAGAGCTCACCTCTTCTGAGCCGCTTGTAATAAACCTTTGTCGCAAGAAGCTCCCTCCTCTTTCTCGTTCTTCTTCTTCCCTTCTTGTCATCAATCTGACTAAGCCTGCTAAGGCTAAAGTTCCTGTTGTAAATGATGGTGTAAAAATCAATAAAGCATCTCCTTTGCAGTATACTGATGTCTCTTACTATACTCAGTGTTATTTGGATATACCAGATAACTTTAAACCACTTACAATAGAAGTCGTATCGTCTCTGCGAAATGTGGTATCATTGGATTCAATACAAGAGTCATACTTCTTAGTACCGTCTCGAAAGAAAGATGAAAAGCCTATATTCTTCAACAAAAGAGAGTAACCAAAAATTGTGCTCTATAATGATAATAGAGATGATACAGGAAGGCTACAATTACGTCGCTATAGTCTACAATCCAAAGCCATCATCCATAAAATGGGCTATGATTTCAGAACAAGCCTCAACAATGGTAAAGGAAGGCGGACTCCCCTTCGTATTGCTGTTCCAAAAGGAAAATCACAACAATACCACAGTAAATCGAAGCAGGGCTGAGGTTATGCTTCACCTCTCCCAACCTCAGAACCTTCTGAATCTGATGAAGAAGAACGATCTAACTCTTCTGATTCTGTTTTATGGGATTCTGACACCAGCATTGGTCATATTTATAGGGTGATGGTATCTTCTAACATGGTGTCCGCCAAATTTTCGGAAGAATATGACATTGAAGATGCTCCTGAAGTGGACCCTTAGGCACAAAAGATGGACAATCAGTAGGAACTTTATTTCGAACAACGAGAACCACATACTGAAGATCAACTTGTCCAAATCGATATTGGAGAGGAGGGTGTATCACGACTAATCTTCATTAGCAAAAATCTCCCAGAGGATGATAAACAAGAGTTAATTCATCTTATTCGTGAATATATTGATGTCTTCGCCTGGAGTTATGAAGATATGCCGGGATTAGATCCTCAAGTTGCAACTCACAAGCTTAACCTTCTGCCGAATGCCAAGCCGGTCAAACAATAACAACGACAATTCAAGCCTGAAATGATGGATATAATTGATGATGAAGTCAAAAAGCTTATAGCTTGCAATTTTATCAGAAAAGAACAATATCCTGACTGGGTAGCCAACGTTGTACCAGTCCTAAAGAAGACCGGAAAGGTTCGAGTTTACATAGACTTTAGGGATCTCAATGAAGTTTGCCCTAAAGACGAGTTTCCTCTCCCAATTACTGATGTCACGATCGATAATACATGTGAATTCGAACGAATTTCTTTTATGGATGGGTTTTCTGGATATAATCAAATTCGGATGAATCCTGAAGCTGAGAAACATACTTCATTTCGTACTCCTTGGGGTGTGTACTGTTATACGGTCATGCCGTTTGGTCTTAAGAACGCAGGTGTAACTTACCAGCGTGCTATAAGTACTATTTTTCGTGATCATCTGCAAAAGACTGTCGAATGCTATATTAACGATATTGCTGTCAAAAGTCGTCTCAAAGAAGATCGCATTCAAGATTTAAGAACTATTTTCAATCTAATGCGCCAACATCAACTCAAAATGAACCCCACCAAGTCTTTCTTGGGTGTCTCTAGTAGTAAGTTTCTCGGCTTCGTCATTACCTCTAAGGGTATACACGTTGATCCCGAGAAGATCAAAGCCATTCAAGAGATGCGTCCTCCATGCAACCTAAAAGAGCTACGAGGATTCCAAGGTCGACTTGCATACATCAGGCGGTTCATTTTAAATTTATCTGGACGTTGCAGACCATTTACTCAATTAATGAAGAAAGGTGTATCTTTCGTTTGGATGGAAGAATGTCAACGAGCATTTGACGACATAAAGCGGTATTTAATGAGTCCACCAGTTCTTGTACCACCGATCTCAGGAATACCCTTCTTAATGTATGTCCGGATAATGGATCATTCATTAGGAGCTTTGCTGGCTCAAAAGAACAAGGAAGGTCATGAACAAGCCATCTACTATCTTAGCCGAACGATGATTGGAGCTGAACATCGTTATAGTCCGGTAGAGAAGAAATGTTTAGCCTTAATGTTTGCTGTTCAGAAGACAAGACATTACATCATAGGCCAAACTATTCATGTTATATCCCGAGTCAATCCTCTTCGAGTCTTAATGAAGAAGCCAAGTACACTCAATTCTGGGCTTGCCACATGGGCCATATTACTAGCACAATATGATATGGTTTATGTTCCTCAAAAGTCTGTGAAAGGCCAAGCACTTGCCGACTTCTTAGCAGCTCATCCTGTTCCTGAGACATCTAAACTCTATGATGAGTTTCAGACGAAATATTAGAATCAAATATGATCTCAGAAGGATTTCCTACCTGGAGGTTGTTCTTTGATGGAGCTTCTAGAATTGGACCTGGAGGTACCCTTGTGGCTGGAGTATGAATTGTTCTTATTTCACCCGATGGATTAACTATTCAAAGGGCTTATTCTTTAGACGAATCATGCTCTAACAATGTGGCAGAATACAATACCTTGCTCATTGGACTCCAACTGGCTAAACAACTGGGTGTTGAATATCTCGAAGTATATGGTGACTCTAAACTGATTGTTAATCAGGTTAGAGGCATATATGAAGTCTGACATCAAGATCTGGTACCATACCATGAAGCAGCAATCAGAATAGCTTCTTCGTTCAAAGGGTTCTTCATCGAACATGTACGTCGTGCATGCAATACAGAAGCTGATGCATTAGCTAACCTAGCCACAATATTGGCAGTTCCAGTTAAAAGACAACAAATGGTTGTTATCTCTAATAGAGAACTATTTTGTGTTAAAAACAAACACAACATTGAATTCAGCAATCTAACTAAAATTAATGTCATTAGTGAGGACTGGAGAACACCTTTTATTGATTTTATAGTACATGACATATTGCCAGAAGATCCTAAGGAACCTACAAGTATTCATTGCCGATCGCTTTGATTCTATTATAATCACACTACTAAAACTCTCTATCGAAGAACTTTTGATGGGTTACTCTTGAGATGTCTTGCTGGTGATGAAGCAAAACAGATATTACGTGAAGCTCATGATGGTGTTTGTGGAGCACATCAGCCTGGTCCTAAACTACTGGATCATATTCGACGTATGGGCTACTACTGGCCCTCTATGGTATCAAATGCTATTGACTATGCAAGAAAATACCGTGTATGTCAAATTCATGTAGATTTTATTCACCAACCATCAGAATTTCTTCATCCGACTATTGCCTCATGGCCTTTCGAAGCTTGGGGCACGGATATAATTGGCTCTATCAATCCTCCTTCATCTAAAGGGCATCAGTTCATCTTAGCTATAACTGATTATTTCTCCAAGTGGGCAGAAACTATACCATTGGCTGAAGTTAAAATGAGTAGTGTCATCAATTTCTTCAAATATCATGTGATATACAGGTTTGGTGTCCCTCGTCGAATCATCCATGATAATGAACCGCAATTCATCAGCCAAAAGTTTAATAGGTTCTGTGATGACAACATAATCAATAATGTTTCTTCAACGGCCTATAATCCTGCGGCTAACGGCTTAGCTGAAGCATTCAACAAGACCATTATCAAACTCCTTAAAAAGTTTGTTTCTATCAACAAACGTAATTGGAGTGATAAACTTGGAGAATGACTATGGGCATATCGTACTACTGTCCGTAATCCTACAGGTTGCACACCTTTTTCTCTAGTATATGGGTGTGAAGCTGTTCTGTCTTTGGAAATTCAAATTCCATCATTGAGGATCGCTATTTCTAACGAACTTACTACAGAAAATAATGATCGTCTTCGGCTTCAAGAGTTGGAGGCACTTGATGAGAAAAGGTTACTGGCTCAACAATATATTGAACTTTATCAAGCCCAGATCTCAAAAGCTTTCAATCGCAAAGTCAGAGTGCGAACATTTCAAGAAGGCGAGTTGGTTCTCACAGTCAGACGTCCTATGACTATGACACATATGAGTAAAGGCAAGTTCGAGGCAAAATGGGAAGGGCCGTATGTGGTAAATAAAGTCTTCTCCAATGGAGCCTATCAATTAACAGATATGGATGGCAGAGTTGCTATGATGCCTATCAATGGCAAGTTTCTTAAAAAATATTATGTATAAAGACAAAATGTATTTATTTCAGAAACATGATGTAAATAAAAGTTTATTTTTATTCATAGAATTACATAAATATTAAGGACGAGGAGGAGGCCTTGATCCTTCATGATTAAATACATAGTTTCCCAATAGTTCAAACATCTCATTGTCTGAACTCACAAGAAACTTGTAGGCAGCCATCTTCAATGCCTCTTCTTCGGCAGTCTTCCCAGGTTCCACTAACTTGGAGGTCAAATCCTGTCATGGTACAGGAGGAACAGTTGAGCCTTCGCCTCTTTCTTTTCGAGAAGGCACGGGAGGCTCAGTAGGGAGTATCTCGATTTCTTCTTCGATCTTCGGCGCAAGTAAATCTTTGGAAGACATTTTCATACAGAAGGGAAAGCGATTGACAATATCTACAAAAGTTTTGTTCTATTTATAGGCAAAACAAATAGATAATCAGGTTCGAGAACTGATGCAACTTTTGGAAAGAAGCACAACTGTTCGTTCATTTATAACTGTTCATTCATTTATAACTGACCATTCATTGTCCTTTCTCCAAAACTGACATGATTATTCCCTTATTTATTCTTTTCTTTGAGAGTTTGAATGACCATTCATTCATTCAATGTCTCTCCTTTAAAAATCGAAGTGACTGATTACTTATTCATTTATCATAATGAGAATCCATGTCTCTGAATTCCAAATAGCCACATCAAACAACTTGCCACATTCGTATTTCTATCTGCATTCTGTTATATATGTCATCATATCAAAATTGAATTATAAAAAGGAGAATAATGAGACAATCATTTCTTTATTCCTTCTTTAAAAAAAGTATAGATACATCTTGATGAAAATCTATTACATCTCTGATTTTTATTCTAAATGAAGGTATATTACATCTTTGGATCTTCCCAGTTGATAATGAAGGTCTATTACATCTTTGGATCTTCTTATTTGTTGGTGGCAATTCTTTGTCGTCTCGACCTGAAGCAACAAGTCAGACAATAGAATCAACTCTGATCTTCTATCTCAGAAAGACGAGAGGAGAACCACAGAGTGCAGCGGCCCAAAGATGAGCTGCTGTCAATACAACTGGTGGAGAGAAGACGGTCCGCCAAGGGAACTAGGAACAAAATCACCCTTGTGATACAATTCCTAGTTTTACGTCTCCACCATCCAACTCTGATGTATAAAGGCTCTTCCTAAGGAAGACCCTTCTTGAACATGAAGAGCCCTGAGCTGTCTGATTTTAGTGTCAGAACCACATGAGCTGTCTGATGTGAGTGTCAGAAGAATGCCCTCTACAACATCCAAATCAACAATGCCAGTCCTGAAGACGCTTGCTAGCTGAATCCCTGCAAATATTAACAAAACAGGAAAAGTTAGCAGAATTTACCAGCAGTGCGCGCTTATCAATAGGCGCAAACCAGCAGTGTGCGCTTATCAATAGGCGTAAACCAGCAGTGTGTGCCTATCAACAGGCACAAACCAGCAGTATGTGCCTATTAACAGGCGCACATCAGCACTGCATACAGATCAAACAGGCGTATATCGAAAATGCTCGTCGATCAATAAGCGCATATCTCCACAGTACAAGTTGATCACACTCGCGTATGTCAACAATACGCGCCTATGATTGAGACTAAGTACTGGATCACAGTACGTGCCTATTCTCAGAAATAATTAGCGTATATCAACAGTGTCTATAACCTGTAGATCAATACCTATCTTCAAAAGTGGTACGAAAAAAGAATATTCATACCATTGATTCTTCTTCGAGACTTACCAATTTTTAAAGACACAGCTTACAAAAGAATAACATCAGAATGGAGTGGCGCAAGTGGGACCTTGTGAGAAGCCATTTGTTTTGAGAAAGAATGAATGGCTCTTTCGTTTTGGCCATCTTTTTTAAAGTACTGAAGAAAGAAAATGGGCGCATCATTCTAGGAGCCTATTTTGGGAAAGAACTAAATAATAGGCGCTTAAGACCACGTGATGGCTGCCATGTGTCTCTCAATAAAATAGTAAACAAAGAATTAGCCAAAGGCACACGACCTCGTGTGCAATTCAAAATCACAGCCACACAATATATCAGAAATTTTAGATTTCATTTGCATAAAGATGGGTGGATCCTTACAGACAAGGACACAAGAAAAGAGAATAGAATTTTTGGCACGCCCAAACATTATTTCTTGTTCTTGCCTTCATCAGGCTGACGAAGGGCGACGTCCAATTCTTGCATATTACGGATCCCCAAGCGACATATCAGATTAAGGAACCCCTCCACATCACCACGCCCTTCGGAGGATGGCCCACCATTCAAGTGATTGAAGACTGTCGAGTCTAGACCAAAACAGTCTAAAAAGTTTGCCGCTCGCAGCGATGGGTCAGCCTCCAATAGATAAGTTGTAGGCACAACATCATGTCCCACTTCTGGGGACTTGATTGTAGTATCAGCATTTGTCTCCATCTCTTTCTTCTTGGGGGCCATTGAAGAACAGAAGTGAAAAATAAAGTATAAAGATCAACTAGTACATATATATATCAATAAAATGACTCTTCATATTCCTTATGGGAAACCAAAAATCATCAATGAAACTCGGAAAGATGAAGAGGAAGTTTTGTATTTTCGTGAAAGAGATTTAAATATGATGACCGGTTGTTGACTGGCGCAACTTGACTCAGTCAAAATTTTCTAAAATTCAAAGTATTTTAAAACTTTGAAACGTTTTTTAAGTTTTGAAAACTTTGAAGGGGGTCTTGTAGGGCCTAAAAATCAAGTTGCGCCCTGAACATACTAAAGCAGTGATCAAGTTGCACCCCAATGATCAGGTTACGCTACTGATATGAAGCTCAGAGAACAAGCTGCACCACTAATCAGGTTGCGCCTGATACCAGACTGTGCCCAGTCTTATTGTGCCAAACTCTACGTGGTGTCTGACACTTAATGGCCATCATTACCTGACAGCACTGACAACTGACACCACAGTGAACGAAAAAAATCTCTTCGAATCTCGTGAATTGTGCCGCTCAAGGAGAGTTGGTAGACAGCTGTCCTGTATACTTCGTAAGTTGCGCCTAGGCACAATCCAGACAAAATCTTTAGTTGTGCCTAGGCACAATCCGAATGACTTTTGCTCAAAAGCTGCCACGTTTCTAGGCAGGGCTCAATCAGGCGCAGTTGATCGAAGCTCGCGCAACCAAATGAAGTTGAGACAATTTACATTCTAAAGCAGGATGATGTGGCGCACATGCCCCTAATCTCTCAAGACGTGTCTACTATCCTCTACACGACCACGCGCATCTCAATCATATGATGCCATGCGTCTAAATACAATTAGTACACGACTTAACAACTGAATAAAAGTTGGCACAACAAGAGGTTAGCGCAACCCAATGTGGCGCAATCTAGCCTCGCGCACATCAGAATAACTGCTAAAACAGTTATTTCTTGAACTCTATAAATAGAGTTTCCAATAATTGTGAAATGATCAGATACATACGCACAGATATCAAGAACTCTTGCAAAATTGCTGCTGCATTATCCAGAGGGTACAGTCTTCAAGTTCACATAGTCCAAGGGATAAAGTGATCGTCTTCTGATCAGATTCCTACAGTTGTACTTCTCCAGAATTCATTATACTTTGTACTATTCTTTTTCAAGTTTGGAATAAACAACTTTTTATTTTTTGCAAATGTAAACCCCCAATATTTTCTAAATATTTTAGTGTTTTAAAAATAATTTTTCGATATTATTTGGAATTAATGTGGTAATTGGTATATTCGTAAATATAGATATATAATATACGCATAATTGAGCTTGATATATATTTTAATTGTTAATAAATATAGTTTTAAATTATTAAAAATATTTTGTTACGTATTATAAATTTATAGGATTTTATATTTTTATTCATATATATTTATATATGTATATATATATATATATATATATATATATATATATATATATATATATATAAATATATATATGTATATATATTTATATATATACATATATATATGTATATATATATATAGTTATATATAATAGTTATTGTAAAAAAAAAGAGTTGGTGGGGGCCGAACCTCCATGCAGTAGCAAGCTGCGGAGAGGGGGGGCCCGACCCCCACAAGGCTTTGCTAGCAGCAACTAATAGCTGCAACCTTAGGGAAAACCCAACCCAAACTTAGCAAAACCCGAGCCCCCACATTTGATTCCTAATCCTAATAGGAATAAGCAGCAGCAGCGGCAGTATATATGCTGCTCCGCTCATCAACCGAACCCTAACTCCTTCTCATCTCCTCTCGACCTTGACCCCAAGGCCGCCGACCCCCCCGCGCTCACCGTCGACCGCCCTTCACCGCCTAAGATGGCCGCAGTCGCCAGCAACGCCCAAGAACATGGAACACTTTGTTCCTCGAGCGACAGCCAGGTATGCCTGTTCTTCATCGAATTTCAGCATGTATACTTCATCGTTATTGAATCTATAAAATCCTATAGAACGCCTAGGTAACCATCTACGAGTACTGTTAATTAGTTTACATGGAATCGATTCCTATTTAACGAGAAATCACAACAAACTCAGGCCCTAGGATGCTTTTTTTTGAAAAACAGAACAAAGACAACTTATCCAGAGCACTGATTTAGAAGGACTTTCCTGAACTGAATATTAGGAATTCTCACGAACTAATTAAACAGAGTTCAGAACAACCTAGAGGCCCACAAAAACACCTCTTAAAGATTTACTTTTCATTTGCTGTACAAAAATTTATTCGTCTCTAAAGTTAGAGAAAAACCAGTTTTCGAAAATAGATTTTTTAGAAAAACTTTTCGATACGACATACGCCCCAACAAATCGGGCGACGTGGTCGTACGCTATACGCATCGAAAGGCGCATATGGACGTTGCGGATGTGAGGGAACTGACGAAACTCAGTTTCGTCGCATGTGCGCGACGAAATCAACGCGTATCCATCGAGATACCTCGTATCGGCATTTTGCAAACTTGCCCATAACTTCGTGTACAGTCGTCGAATCGAGACGAAACTTATGCCAACAGGTCCGAATCGAAATTCTGGTCCTACATGCCAAGTTTGGTTCGATTCTGAGAAGGTCGAATTGGAACCCATTTTTGGCGGGCTCGCGACCCACTCAAACGGGCGATTTTGTACACGGCTCCTCGGAATCCAAAACTGGACATACCGTTGAGTTCCTCTCCTCAAACTGAATCTGTAGACATGTAGTTTGATGACTATAGAGACCATAGATTTTGGCACGCATTTCGGTGCAAAGCGGATCCAACGGCGGACATCATTTTGACCCGAAATTACGATTTTGCCCCTGTTCCAGAATTTGACTTTTGGATAAGTGTTTCCTAGGTATAACTTATTCACCGAGATCATTTTTGACGTTTGTTTCAGCGTTTGGAGTCATCTTTGATTTGTGAGTTTTGGTGCTGACAATTGCTACTCTTGGATTTGCCCTTCTCGCACCACAGGCAAGATACCTTGCCACCTTACTCTGTGATTATTATATTCTTATTTTTAGCTGTTATTTTCAGCATTTTGTGTTGTGATATTTAAACTGTGCGTCCATGTCACACTTGGGTGCAAGCGACTCTATCGGTCGTTTTCTTGCTTTATTTATTCTCTTGCATTGACTTAGTTTATTGACCACCCATTGATGTTGAGGTATTGGTATATCTCATACGGCCTTGACACTTGTTGTATCAAGTGATGTGAGTCACATATAGGACACGTATTCACGTAGTCGGCTGGCCACCGATACGTATGGAGCGTGCGACGGATAGGGGTAACTGCCAATAGAGTTGCATGCTAGAAGACTTGGCGGTTACTAGAGGTACATGTTAGTCATGGAGATGATGATACTAGGCATTGGGTGGGGAGAACATTACCTGACGTATGGGCTTCGATTGCACTTTCCCTATAACCCGGAAGCTCCGTTGGAGATACGGGTATGAGCCTCTCAGGTTGGCCACTGTCGTTTTTGAACGTCATGCTCTTGGTCACTAGTGACCAAGAGGGGCCTATACCGGATCCTATATTCAGCCAGGGCTCATGCGTCGAAGGAATGTATCTCAACAGCATATTCACAATAGAATGGTCAGGAACCCGATTGCATGCATACCTTTTTCTCTTCTTATATTATCACAGTTTATATGGTATGGTGTTTTCTTGTATCTTGCTATGTCCCCTGAGGACCTAGTTATCTCTCCAGGTTTAGACGATTTTCTACAGGAGTACGGAGCGGCATTGGAGCTATATTACATTGATGACGAGGCAGTGCCTTATGATTTCTAGTCTATTACTTATCTGAGACAATTGTAGACATTATTTTACATCTCTTTTCTTTCTATTTGTGGAGGTTGGACTCCGATCATGTGAGATTATTTTTTTATAGCTGTTTGGAGTGAGTATGTTCACCCGGCTATCTTTTGATACTCTTATTTATTTATTTGGACTTCATTATCTTCTGTGTTGAGCTGCGATGAGATTAGATATGTTACTCTGTCCTGTGATTATTTTATTTACAGCTTATGTGCATATGTGAGGATTCCATATATTGGAGTATTCTTCGTATATGTGCAGCTGGCATGTTCACGTACTTGGTCCTTCGTATTATGGGACTGGGGCGTTATATGTTTTTGTGGTGGCCCATGCAGGTCAATTTAATATTGTTAGGTTACATGACTGTGTCCAACAAACCTGCATATAGGAATAGGAATATCTCATCCAGAACTACTACTATCCCTTGACTTCCAATCTTTTTGAAACTTCCTTGATTATTTGATTTATTCCATACCTAATCTTTCCTAATATCAACTTATCTTCCTCGTACCAATAATATGAATCTACGAAGCGGACGCACTTCTACCTTAGGCCTCACATCTGGTGAGGAGACTACTTCGGAGTGACAGAATCCTCCCATGACTCCAACGACACCCTACCAGCCACGACTATCGCAGCCTACTACGACACCAACGACGGAGCACCCAGAGATCGCAGCACCCCAGCAGCCAGGCTGGACAGACTACTACCATGCCCCCGGGAGGGAATGTACCACTGCCTCCTCCACCACCATTCCCTCAGCAGTTTCTTCCACAGTCGGGACCTCAGATGCCTCCACCATCGACTGATGGGAGCCCTACTACTCAGTTTATGTACGCCATGATGCAGGCTCAGTGGCAGCAGACTGAGCTGATGAGACAGACGATGATGGCAGCTATGGCTAGACCTTCACCACCACCTCCAGTACCAGCACCTGCACCGGCTCTGCATCTCCATGAAGGCTCTATCAAGAATTTCACAGATATGAACCCCAAGGCCTTTAGAGGGACGGAAAAGCCATTAGAGGTGTCACAGTGGTTTATTAGTACCGAGAAGCTACTGAAGGCATCCCAGTTGCCAGCTCGACATTGGATGACAGCAGTGGACCTACTGTTAGAAGATAATGCTCACCACTGGTGGAAGGCGGAAGAGAGGCGATTAGGCACTGGGATCACCTGGAAGCAGTTCTATGACGCATTTTATGAGAGATTCTTCCCTATTCATGTTCGAGATGGTCTCTACGACCAGTTCCTTTATCTGAAGCAAGGAAATATGACAGTTGATGAGTATGACTCGGAGTTCAATCGCCTGAGTCGATTTGGTGCGGGATTGATTCCGAAAGAGTTAGAGAAGGCGAGGAGATTTCACCAGGGGCTTGCACTAGAGCTCAAGTCTTATACGACTACCCAGTCTCGAATCTCCCATTCAGCTGTCTTGGAAGAAGCTCGTGCTCAGGAGATTCTTCGCAAGGAACATGCAACGTCCCAGTCCCAAAATACGTAGGACCGAGTACGTGAACATGCCAGCTGCACATATACGAAAAATACTATAATATATGGAATCCTCATATATGCACATAAGCTGTAAATAAAAATAATCACAGGCCAAAATAACATATCTAATCTCATCACAGCTCAACACAGAAGATAATAGAGTCGAAATAAATAAATAAGAGTAACAAGAGATAGCCGGGTGAACATACTCACTCCAAACAGCTATAAAAAATAGTCTCAAAAGATCGGAATCCAACCTCCGCAAAATAGAAAGAAAAGAGATATAAAATAATATCCACTAATGTCTCAAATATAGAATAGACTAGAAATCAGTAGTGACTGCCTCGTCATCAATGTAGGATAGCTCCAATGCCGCTCCGTACTCCTGTAGAAAATCGTCTAAACCTGGAGATATAACCAGGTCCTCAGGGGACATAGAAAGATACAAGAAAACACCATGCCATATAAACTGTGGTAATATAATAAGAGAAAAGTATGCATGCAATCGGGTTCCTGACCGTTCTACTGTGAATATGCAGTTGAGATACAATCCTTCGATGTATGAGCCCTGGCTGTAAATGGGATCGGCATAGTTCCCATAGAGGGTACCAGGGGCCTACGTCTATAACACTCGGGAAGTGTCAGAGAGCACCATGTGCAAGGGCTACGTCCATAACGCTCTGGGAAGCATCAGAGGGCGCCTGGAGCCTGCGTCTCCGGAGGAGCGCACAGGTAATCATGGAAGTGTAAAGAAGCCCATACGTCAGGTATTGTTCTCCCCACCCAATGCCTAGTATCATCATCTCCATGACTGATATGAACCTCTAGTAACCGCCAAGTCTTCTAACATGCAATACTATTGGTAGTTACTCCTACCCGTCGTACGCTCCATACGTATCGGTGGCCAGCCGACTACACGGAAATGTATCCTACATGTGACTCACATTACGTGATACAACAAGTGTCAATGCCATATGAGATATACCAATACCTCAACATCAATGGGTGGTCAATAAGCTAAGTCAATGCAAGAGAATAAATAAAGCAAGAAAAATGATCGATAGAGTCGCTTGCACCCAAGTGTGACTTGGACACACAGTTTAAATATCACGAAACAAAATGATGAAAATAACAACTAAAAATAAGAATATAATAATCACAGAGTAAGGTGGCAAGGTATCTTGCCTGCAGTGCGAGAAGGGCAAATCCATGAGTAGCAAGTGTCAGCACCAAAACTCACAAGTCATAGATGACTCCAAACACTGAAACAAACATCAAAAATGTTCTCGGTGAAGAAGATATACCTAGGAAATGCCTGTCCAAAAGTCAAATTCTGGAACAGGGACAAATCGTAATTTCGGGTCAAAACGATGTCCGCCGTTGGACCCGCCTTGCACCGAAACACGTGCCAAAGTCTATGGTCTCTAAAGTCATCAAACTACATGTCTACGTTTTTAGTTTGAGGAGAGGAACTCAACGGTATGTCCAGTTTTGGATTCCGAGGAGCCGTGTACAAAATTGCCCGTTTGAGTGGGTCGCGGGCCCGCCAAAAATGGGTTCCGATTCGACCTTCTCAGAATCGAACCAAACTTGGCATGCAGGACCAAAATTTCGATCCGGACCTGTTGGCGCGAGTTTTATCTCAATTCGACGACTTTACACGAAGTTATGGGCAAGTTTGCAAAACGCCGATACGGGGTATCTCGACGGATACGCGTTGATTTCGTCGCGCACACACGACGAAACTAAGTTCCGTCAGTTCCCACACGTCGCAACGTCCATACGCGTCTTTCGATGCATATAGCGTGTGACCATGTTGCCCGGTTTTTCAGGAAGTACGTCATATCAGACAAAATTCTAAAAATTAATATAACTAAGCATAGGTTTTTCCTCAACTTCAACATCAATCTACTTTTTATACGCAAATCGAAACGACGATCCAGAAGATGCGTTGTGATCTCGGTTATATTATCTTTTACTGTTTTGAATTATTTTCTACAGTACCTTACTGTACAGCAAGAAAATTGGCCGACAAGTTGTCATTTTAAAATAATTTTTAGCATTACAGAAAACAGATTTTTGTTCAACTTCGTCTCGATTTTTCGAGCAAGTCGATGGGTTGTTTCGAAATCCATCTGGAGGAACTTGAAGAGGGTCAAGTCTACTTTCCAGAAAATCTTACGGATCGAAAATCGGTGCTACGAGTAAAAAGTTACATCGTAGAGAAGTAGGGTACCTTGAGTGGGAAAACTGCTCCGTGGGTGACACGGGGCTGACTTCCGATGCTCTTTTCGTCGTGCACAAAGCTCCGTCGCTGGTGAAACAAATTCGCAGGCGAAGAGGGTACGATCGGCCTCAACTTTCATTTTAGAAGATTAGGGTTTAGAGGTCTGTGGAGAAACTTATATATGTAACAAGTTTGGACTTAACCTAATACTAATAGGATTTATAAAAGAAAACCCAAGTGAGCTCGACTCACGGGATGGGCTTTGCTGGGCGCTTGCTGCGTGTAGAAGCAAACAATTTGGGGGGTGGGACCCGCCCACTTAAAGTGGGTGGGTGGCATATTTTTTTTCCTTTTTTCCTTTTTCTTTGTTTTTTTTCTTTAACTAATAAACAATTATATATATATACTATATATATATATATATTTTTTTTAATAATTATATATATATATATATATATATATATATATATATATATATATATATATATATATAATATATATATATATGAATAAAAATTATTAAAAAGAATCCTATAAATTTATAATACGTAACAAAATATTTTTAATAATTTAAGGCTATATTTATTAACAATAAAAATATATCAAGCACAATTATACCTATAATATATATCTATAATCACGAATATACCAATTACCACATTAATTCCGAATAATATCGAAAAAAATATTTTTAAAACACTAAAATATTTAGAAAATATTGGGTGTTTACATCCTACCCAACTTAAAGAAAATTTCGTCCTCGAAATTAAACTAAGGTCGGGGGATCAAATGCAATGCATGAAAATATAAATGCAAGACATACCTTTGCCTTCGAACAACTGCGGGTAGCGATTACGGATGTCATCCTCGCGCTCCCAAGTAGACTCCCCTGGCGAGTGATGCTTCCATGCCATACGAACCAATGGAATAGATTGATTCCGCAACACCTTCACTCGGCGATCGAGGATACCTACTGGTTGCCCTTTATACGACAAACTCGGTCCAACTGTGATCTCGAAGTGATCAAGCACATGATTGCTGTCCGCCACGTACCTCCTCAGTTGAGATACATGGAATACGTCATGTACTCCCTCTAGTGACGGTGGCAATGCCAATCTGTAGGCAACCTCTCCAACACGTTCCAAGACATCGAAAGGGCCGATGTACCTTGGACTCAACTTGCCACGTCCTTCGAATCGAATCGTGCCTCTAGTGGGGGATATCATCAAGAACACATGGTCACCCTCTTTGAACTCCAAGGGTCGACGACGATTATCTTTCCACTGCTTCTGACGATCCTGCGCTGCTCGCAGGTGGTCCTGAATCTTCTTCACTGTCTCCACTGTGCTCAAGACCAACTCGGGACCCAATAGCTGTCGCTCTCCTATGTCGCTCCAACAAACGGGAGACCGACACTTCCTACCATACAATGCTTCAAACGGAGCCATTTGAATGCTCGCTTGATAGCTATTATTGTAGGAAAACTCAACAAGATGAAGATGGTCCTTCCACGAACCGCCAAAATCAAGCATACACGCTCTCAATATATCCTCTAGAGTCTGAATGGTACGCTCCGACTGGCCGTCTGTCTGTGGATGGTATGATGTGCTAAACTTCAATCGGGTGCCCAAACTCTCTTGTATGCTCCTCCAAAAGTACGAAGTAAATCTCGAGTCACGGTCCAACACAATACTAACATGCATACCATGCAATCTCACAATCTGTTCCATATACATCTCTGCCAATACCTCTGTCGATTGGCCACTCTAAAAGGTAAGAAATGGGATGACTTCGTAAGTCTATCAACAATCACCCATACTACGTCACGTCCTCTAGGACTCCGAAGAAAACCCATGACGAAATCCATAGTAATGTGCTCCCACTTCCACTCGGGAATGGGTAGCGGCTGTAATAATCCGACCGTCCTTAGGTGCTCTGCCTTTACTTGTTGACATACCAAGCACTTGGCAACGAAACGAGCTATCTTTCGCTTCATTCCATGCCACCAATAATACTGTCGTAAGTTACGATACATCTTAGTCCCTCCGGGATGAATAGAGTAAGTCGAACTGTGAGCCTCTGCCATAAGCTCCTGACGTAGATCTCCATTGGGTACATAAATACGATCACCACATCGCAGTGTCCCATCTGAGTGGATCCTCAAACCTGTCTGCTCTCCTGCTTCAGTCCTCTCCTTCAGTCGTCAAAATCTAGCATCATTAGGAATGCTGCCTTGATGCGCTTTACCAGTGATGATTGCACTTGAAGGTTGGCTAATACGCCATCTGCTCCCGGTAATACTACCTCAATACCAAGCTGCTCCAAGTCTCTAATCAACTCTTTTTGTGTAGTCAAAAAGTGTGCCATAGGCTTACGGCTTAATGCGTCTGCCACGACATTAGCCTTGTCCGGATGATAATGTAGCTCAATCTCATAATCCTTTATCAACTCCAACCAATGTCGCTGTCGCACATTCAACTCTTTCTGTGTGAACACGTACTTGAGGCTTATATGATCAGTGTAGATATCAACCTTCTTCCCGTACAAGTAGTGTCTCCATAGCTTCAAAGCAAAGATAACCGCTGCGAGCTCTAGATCGTGGGTCGAATAATTCTTTTCGTGCACTCTCAACTGTCGCGATGCATAAGCTACTACCCGACCGTGCTGCATCAATACACATCCTAATCCCTTCCCGGATGCGTCCCTGTAGATCACAAATCCTCCTGGGCCCGATGGTAGTGTCAAGATCGGTGCTGTGGTCAATCGCTTCTTCAACTCGTCAAAAGCGGCTTGACACTCGTCTGTCCATACAAACTCCTGATCCTTGCAAGTCAATCGAGTCATAGGCCCCGCTATTCGAGAGAAATCTTCTACGAACCGTCGGTAGTAACCCGTAAGTCCTAGGAAACTTCTCACTTAAGAAGCTATTGTGGGAGCGGGCCATGATTTGACTGCTGTGATTTTCTCTGGGTCTACTGATATACCATCACCCATAACAATATGACCAAGGAATGATACCTCCTTGAGAAATAAATCACACTTGCTAAGCTTCGCACAGAGTCTCTCGTTCCTCAATGTTCCCAAAAATATCCGTAGATGCTGCTCGTGCTCCTCTTAACTCTTGGAGTAAATCAAGATATCGTCTATAAAGACTACTACAAATTTGTCCAAGTATTGGTGAAAGATCTTGTTCATTAAATTCATGAAAACTGCAAAAGCATTGGTCAAACCGAAAGGCATGACCAAGAACTCGTAGTGTCCATACCTCGATCGAAAGGCTGTCTTGGCAATATCTTCCTTCCGAACCTTCAATTGGTGATAGCCCGATCGTAAGTCAATCTTGGAGAATACTTTTGCTCCACTCAGTTGATCAAATAGATCGTCTATACGCGGCAAGGGATACTTGTTCTTCACCGTCACCGCATTCAGTGCTCTGTAGTCTATGCACATGCGCACTGTCCCGTCTTTCTTAGGCACAAAAAGAATGGGCGCTCCTCATGGTGACGCACTGACACGAATAAATCCCTTCTCTAATAAGTCATCAATCTGCGTCTTCATCTCTACCAACTCCTTGGGTGCCAGATGATATACTTGAGTTGAAATAGGCTCGGCTCCGAGAATAAGCTCAATAAAAAAACTCAATATCTCGGTCAGGTGGTAGTCCTGGCAACTCCTCGGGGAATACATCCTCGAACTCGGTGATAATAGGGTGCTGTAGGGTGTCATGCATCATCATATGTGTTCCTGATATGGGTACATCACAACTATTTCCGTCATCTTTGGTGAACTCAAACTCTGCCGCATTCGGTGGTCTAAAGATAATACTGCTCCTATGGCAGTCGATGAGAGCGAAGTGCTGGCTCAACTAGTCCATTCTAAGAACCACATCAAATATCGGCATAGAAAATACAAGAAGTCGTGCCACCATCTCTCTACCATTTATCACTATAGGACAATGTCTACAAACACTACTAACAGGTACAACTCCTCCTCCAGTGAGGATTTTAACATTCTTAGCTAAGGGTGTGATGGGAATGTTGTGTCTAGTAGCAAAACTAGTGGCAATAAATGAATGTGTGGCTCTAGTATCAAATAATGTAATAGCAGGAAAAGATGCAACTAGAACCATACCTGCTATAACTTCCGCCTCTGTCTCTATATCCTCAACATCAAGTGAGAATGCCTGCCCATAATTTTGTCCCGGGCCCTGAGCTCTGGCCTTGTTGTACTGTGTGCCTTGGGGAGGCAATGGTGGACGAGGTGCTCCTGCTATAGGCTGTGGTGCTGGGAGAGCTGGGGCTGTGGGCCTTGGATTTTACCGAGCTTGTACTATTGCATGTTTCTCCAGACAATCCTTGAGCATGTGCTGATTGGATCCACATCTCAAGTATAATCCAAGGCGATTCCTGCAGTCGTTCTGGATATGTCCTTGTTTTACGCAGTAATGGCAAACGGGCTTCTGATAAGGTAAGGGCCTCTGCTAGAACTGTCCAGTGGTACTCCTGATAGGTCCACTCTGAGTGGCTCGGGCTGGTGTAACTGCTGGGGTATGGCGCCTCGATGTTTGCTGCTGTTCCTTGTGAAGAATCTCTTGAGCACGAGCTTCTTCCAAGACAGCTGAATGGGAGACTCGAGACTTGGTAGTCGTATAAGACTTGAGCTCTGGTGCAAGCCCCTGGTGAAATCTCCTTGCCTTCTCTAACTCTGTCGAAATCAATCCCACACCAAATCGACTCAGGCGATTGAACTCCAAGTCATACTCATCAACTGTCATATTCCTTTGTTTTAGATGAAGGAACTGGTCATAGAGACCATCTCGAACATAAATAGGGAAGAATCTCTCATAAAATGCACATAGAACTGCTTCCAGGTGATACCAGTGCCTAATCGTCTCTCTTCCGCCTTCCACCAGTGGTGAGCATTATCTTCTAACAGTAGGTCCACTGCTGTCATCGAATCTCGAGCTGGAAACTGGGATGCTTTCAGTATCTTCTCGGTACTAATAAGCCACTGTGACACCTCTAATGGCTTCTCCGTCCCTTTAAAGGCCTTGGGGTTCATATCTGTGAAATTCTTGATAGAGCCTTCATAGGGATGCAGAGCCGGTGCTGGTACTGGTACTGGAGGTGGTGGTGGGGGTCTAGCCATAGCTGCCATCATCGTCTGTCTCATCAGCTCAGTCTGTTGCCACAGAGCCTGCATCATGGTATACATAAACTGAGTAGTAGGGCTCCCATCAGTCGGTGGTGGAGGCATCTGAGGTCCCGACTGTGGGAGAAACTGCTGAGGGAATGGTGGTGGATGAGGCAGTGGTATATTCCCTTCCGATGGCATGGTAGTAGTTTGTCCAGCCTGGCTGCCTGGGGGTGCTGCAATATTTGGGTACTCTGTCGGCGGTATTGCAGTAGGCTGCGACAGTTCTGGCTGGTTGGGTGTCGCTGGAGTCATGGGAGGATTCTGTCCCTCCGGAGTAGTCTCCTCACCAGATTTGTGGGCCAAGGCAGAAGTGCGTCCGCTTCGTAGATTCATACTGTTGGCACGAGGAAGATAAGTTGATATTAGGAAAGATTAGATATGAAGTAAATCGAATAATCAAGGAAGTTTCGAAAAGATTGGAAGCCAAGGGATAGTAGTAGTTCTGGATGAGATATTCCTATTCCTATATGCAGGCTTGTTGGGCACAGTCATGTAACCCAACAATATTAAATCTGACCTGCATGGACCACCACAAAAATATGTAACGCCCCAGTCCCAAAATACGTAGGACCGAGTATGTGAACATGCCAGCTGCACATATACGAAAAATACTCCAATATATGGAATCCTCATATATGCACATAAGCTGTAAATAAAAATAATCACAGGCCAGAATAATATATCTAATCTTATCACAGCTCAACACAGAAGATAATAGAGTCCAAATAAATAAATAAGAGTAACAAGAGATAGCCGGGTGAACATACTCACTCCAAACAGCTATGAAAAATAGTCTCACAAGATCGGAATCAAACCTCCGCCAAATAGAAAGAAAAAAGAAGTAAAATAATATCCACTAGTGTCTTAAATATAGAATAGACTAGAAATCAGTAGTGACTGCCTCGTCATCAATGTAGGATAGCTCCAATGCCGCTCCGTACTCCTGTGGAAAATCGTCTAAACCTGGAGAGATAACCAGGTCATCAGGGGACATAGCAAGATACAAGAAAACACCATGCCATATAAACTGTGGTAATATAATAAGATAAAAGTAAGCATGCAATCGGGTTCCTGACCATTCTACTGTGAATATGCCGTTGAGATACAATCCTTCGACGTATGAGCCCTGGCTGTAAATGGGATCGGCATAGTTCCCATAGAGGGTACCAGGGGCCTACGTCTATAACGCTCGAAAAGCGTCAGAGGGCACCATGTGCAAGGGCTACATCCATAACGCTCTAGGAAGCGTCAGAGGGCGCCTGGAGCCTGCGTCTCCGGAGGAGCGCACAGGTAATCATGGAAGTGTAAAGAAGCCCATACGTCAGGTATTTTTCTCCCCACCTAATGCCTAGTATCATCATCTCCATGACTGATATAAACCTCTAGTAACCGCCAAGTCTTCTAACATGCAATACTATTGGCAGTTACTCCTACCCGTCGCACGCTCCATACGTATTGGTGGCCAGCCGACTACGCGGAAACGTGTCCTACATGTGACTCACATCATGTGATACAACAAGTGTCAAGGCCATATGAGATATACCAATACCACAACATCAATGGGTGGTCAATAAGCTAAGTCAATGCAAGAGAATAAATAAAGCCAGAAAAACGATCGATAGAGTCGCTTGCACCCAAGTGTGACTTGGACGCACAGTTTAAATATCATGAAACAAAATGATGAAAATAACCACTGAAAATAAGAATATAATAATCACAGAGTAAGGTGGCAAGGTATCTTGCCTGCAGTGCGAGAAGGGCAAATCCAAGAGTAGCAAGTGTCAGCACGAAAACTCACAAGTCACAGATGACTCCAAACGCTAAAAAAAAAATCAAAAATGTTCTCGATGAAGAAGATATACCTAGGAAATGCCTGTCCAAAAGTCAAATTCTGGAACAGGGGCAAATCGTAATTTCGGGTCAAAACGATGTCCACCGTTGGACTCACCTTGCACCGAAACGCGTGCCAAAGTCTACAGTCTCTAAAGTTGTCAAACTATATGTCTACGATTTCAGTTTAAGGAGAGGAACTCAATGGTATGTCCAGTTTTGGATTCCGAGGAGCCGTGTACAAAATTGCCCGTTTGAGTGGGTCGCGGGCCCGCCAAAAATAGGTTCTGATTCGACCATCCCAGAATCGAACCAAACTGGGCATGTAGGACCGAAATTTCGATCCGGACCTGTTGGCGCAAGTTTTATCTCGATTCGACGATTATACACAAAGTTATGGGCAAGTTTGCAAAATGCCGATACAGGGGTATCTCGACGGATATGCGTTGATTTCGTCGCGCACACGCGACGAAACTGAGTTCCGTTAGTTTCCACACGTCCGCAACGTCCATACGCGCCTGTCGATGCGTATAGCGTACGACCATGTCACCCAGTTTGTCGGGGCGTACGTCGTATCGGACAAAATTCTAAAAATTAATATAACTAAGCATAGGTTTTTCCTCAACTTCAACATCAATCTACTTTTTATACGCAAATCGAAACGTCGATCCAGAAGATGCGTTACGATCTCGATTATATTATCTTTTACTATTTTCAATTATTTCCTACAATACTTTATTGTACAGCAAGAAAATTGGCCGACAAGTTGTCATTTTAAAACAATTTTTAGCATTACAGAAAACAGATTTTTGTTCAACTTCGTCTCGATTTTTCGAGCAAGTTGATGGGTTGTTTCAAAATCCATCTGGAGGATCATGAAGAGGGTCATGTCTACTTTACAGAAAATCTTACGGATCGAAAATCGGTGCTACGAGTAAAAAGTTACATCGTAGAGAAGTAGGGTACCTTGAGTGGAAAAACTGCTCCGTGGGTGACGCAGGGCTGACTTCCGATGCTCTGTTCGTCGCGCACAAAGCTCCGTCACTGGTGAAACAAATTCGTAGGCGAAGAGGGTATGATCAGCCTCAACTTTCGTTTTGGAAGATTAGGGTTTAGAGGTCTGTGGAGAAACTTATATATGTAACAAGTTTGGACTTAACCTAATACTAATAGGATTTATAAAAGAAAACCCAAGTGAGCTCGTCTCACGGGATGGGCTTCGCTGGGCGCTTGCTGCATGTAGAAGCAAACAATTTGGGGGGTGGGACCCGCCCACTTAAAGTGGGTGGGTGGCATTTATATTTTTTTCCTTTTTCTTTGTTTTTTTTTCCTTTAACTAATAAACTATTATATATACTATATATATATATATATATATATATATATATATATATATATATATATATATATATATATATATATATATATATATATGAATAAATATTATTAAAAAGAATCCTATAAATTTATAATACGTAACAAAATATTTTAATAATTTAAGGCTATATTTATTAACAATAAAAATATATCAAGCACAATTATACCTATAATATATATCTATAATCACGAATATACCAATTACCACATTAATTTCGAATAATATTGTAAAAATTATTTTTAAAACACTAAAATATTTAGAAAATATTGGGGGTTTACAGAACAGCAGCAGACATTGAGACGCCATACCCCAGCAGCTACACCAGCCCGAGCTACTCAGAGTGGACCTATCAGGAGGACTACAGGACAGTACCAGCAGAGGCACACACCTTATCAGAAGCCCACCTGCAACTTTTGCGGGAAGCAGGAGCATATTAGAGATGACTGTCGACTTCGTTTGGGCTTATGTATGTGATGTGGATCAGGACAGCACTTGGCAAGATATTGTCCTGAGCAGCAGGCTCTAGTTCAGTCACATCAGGCCCAGAGGGCCACAACCCCAGCACCACGTCTACCATTACCCCCACAGACAGCACAGTACCACAAGGCCAGAGCTCAAGGCCCAGGACAGAACTAAGGAAAGGCATTCTCTCTAGCTGTTGAGAATGTAGAGACAGAGGCAGAGGTCATAGCAGGTATGATTTTAGTTGCATCTTTTCCTGCTATTACATTATTTGATACTGGAGCCACTCATTCATTTATAGCTACTAGTTTTGCCACTAGACACACCATTCCTATCACACCCTTAGCTAAGAATGTTAAAATCCTTACTGGAGGAGGAGTTGTACCTGTTAGTGGTGTTTGTAGACTTTGTCTTGTAGTGATAAATGGCAGAGAGATGATGGCATGACTTCTTGTATTCCCTATGCCGACATTTGATGTGGTTCTTGGAATGGACTGGTTGAGCCAGCATTTCGCTATCATAGACTGCCATAGGAGCAGTATTATCTTTAGACCACCAAATGCGGCAGAGTTTGAGTTCACCAAAGAAGATGGAGAGAGTTGTGATGCACCCACATCGGGGACTCACATGATGATGCATGACACCCGTCAGCACCCTATTATCACCGAGTTCGAGGATGTATTCCCCGAGGAATTGCCAGGACTACTACCCGACCGAGATATTGAGTTTTCTATTGAGCTTATTCCCGGAGCCGAGCCTATTTCATCCAAGGAGTTGGTAGCGATGAAGACGCGGATTGATGACTTATTAGAGAAGGGATTTATTCGTGCCAGTACGTCACCATGGGGAGCACCCGTTCTTTTTGTGCCTAAGAAAGACGGGACAGTGCGCATGTGCATTGACTACAGAGCATTGAATACGGTGACGGTGAAGAACAAGTATCCCTTGCCGCGTATAGATGATTTATTCGATCAACTGAGTGGAGCAAAAGTATTCTCCAAAATTGACTTACGATCGGGCTATCACCAATTGAAGGTTCGGAAGGAAGACATTGTAAAGACGGCCTTTCGATCGAGGTATGGACACTACGAGTTCTTGGTCATGCCTTTCGGTTTGACCAATGCACCCGCAGTTTTCATAAATTTAATGAATAAGATCTTTCACCAATACTTGGACAAATTTGTAGTATTCTTTATAGACGATATCTTGATTTACTCCGAGAGTCAAGAGGAGCATGAGCAGCATCTACGGATAGTTTTAGGAACATTAAGGAACGAGAGACTCTTTGCGAAGCTTAGCAAGTTTGATTTCTTTCTCAAGGAGGTATCATTCCTCGGTCATATTGTTACGGGCGATGGTATATCGGTAGACCCAGAGAAGATCACAGCAGTCAAATCATGGCCCGCTCCCACAACAGCTTCTGAAGTGAGAAGTTTCCTCGGACTTGTGGGTTACTACCGATGTTTCATAGAAGATTTCTCTCGAATAGCGGGGCCCATGACTCGATTGACTTGCAAGGATCAGGAGTTTGTATGGACAGACGAGTGTCAAGCCGCTTTTGACGAGTTAAAGAAGCGATTGACCACAACACCTATCTTGACACTACCATCGGACCCATAAGGATTTTTGATCTACAGCGACGCATCCGGGAAGGGATTAGGATGTGTATTGATGCAGCACGGTCGTGTAGTAGCTTATGCATCACGACAGTTGAGAGTGTACGAGAAGAATTATCCGACCCACGATCTAGAGCTCGCAGCGGTTATCTTTTCTTTGAAGCTATGGAGACACTACTTGTACGGCGAGAAGGTTGATATCTACACTGATCATAAGAGCCTCAAGTGCGTGTTCACACAAAAGGAGTTGAATATGCGACAGCGACGTTGGTTGGAGTTGATGAAGGATTTTGAGATCGAGCTACATTATCATCCGGGCAAGGCTAATATCGTGGCAGACGTATTAAGCCGTAAGCCCATGGCACACTTTTTGACTACACAGAAGGAATTGATTAGAGACTTGGAGCAGCTTGATATTGAGGTAGTATTGCCCGGAGCAGACGGCGTATTAGCCAACCTTCAAGTGCAATAATCATTGGTAGAGCGCATCAAGGCAGCATTGCCTAATGATGCTAGATTTTGACGATTGAAAGAGAGAACTAAAGCAGAAGAGCAGACAAGTTTGAGGATCCACTCAGATGGGACACTGCGATGTGGTGATCGCATTTATGTACCCAATGGAGATCTACGGCATGAGCTGATGGCAGAGGCTCACAGTTCGACTTACTCTATTCATCCTGGAGGGACCACGATGTATCGTGACTTACGACAGTATTATTGGTGGCATGGAATGAAGCAGGAGATAGCTCGTTTCGTTGCCAAGTGCTTGGTATGTCAATAAGTTAAGGCGGAGCACCAGAGGACGGCCGGATTATTACAGCCGCTACCCATTCTCGAGTGGAAGTGGGAGCACATTACTATGGATTCGTCATGGGTTTTCCTCGGAGTCCTAGAGGACGTGACGCAGTGTGGGTAATTGTTGATAGACTTACGAAGTCATCCCATTTCTTACCATTTAGAGTGGGCCAGTCGACAGAGGTATTGGCGGAGATGTATATGGAGCAGATTGTGAGATTACACGGTGTGCCTATTAGTATTGTGTTGGACCGTAACTCGAGATTCACCTCACACTTTTGGAGGAGCATACAAGAGAGTTTGGGCACCCGATTGAAGTTTAGCACATCGTACCATCCGCAGACAGACGGCCAGTCAGAGCGTACCATTCAGACGCTAGAGGATATGTTGAGAGCGTGTATGCTTGATTTTGGCGGTTCGTAGGAGGACTATCTTCATCTTGTGGAGTTTTTCTACAACAATAGTTATCAAGTAAGCATTCAGATGGCTCTGTTTGAGGCATTGTATGGTAGGAAGTGTCGGTCTCCCATTTGTTGGAGCGACATAGGAGAGCGACAGATACTGGGTCCCGAGTTGGTCTTGAGCACAGTGGAGACAGTGAAGAAAATTTAGGGCCACCTGCGAGCAGCGCAAGATCGTCAGAAGCAGTGGGCAGATAATCGTCGTCGACCTTTGGAGTTCAAAGATGGCGACCATGTGTTCTTGAAGATATCCCCCACTAGAGGCACGATTCGATTCGGAGGACGTGGCAAGTTGAGTCCAAGGTATATCAGTCCTTTCGATGTTTTGGAACATGTTGGAGAGGTTGCCTATAGATTGGCATTGCCACCGTCACTAGAGGGAGTACATGACATATTCCATGTATCTCAGCTGAAGAGGTACTTGGCGGACAGCAATCATGTGCTTGATCACTCCGAAATCACAGTTGGACCGAGTTTGTCGTACGAAGAGTAACCAGTAGGTATCCTCGATCGCCGAGTGAAGGTGTTACGGAATCAATCTATTCCATTGGTTCGCGTGGCATGAAAGCATCACTCGCCAGGAGAGTCTACTTGGGAGCGTGAGGACGACATCCGTAATCGCTACCCGCAGTTGTTCGAAGACGAAGGTATGTCTTGCAATTATACTTTCATGCATTGCATTTGATCCCCCGACCATAGTTTAATTTCGAGGACAAAATTTTCTTTAAGTTGGGTATGATGTAAACCCCCAATATTTTCTAAATATTTTAGTGTTCTAAAAATAATTTTTCGATATTATTTGGAATTAATGTGGTAATTAGTATATTCGTAAATATAGATATGTAATATATGCATAATTGAGCTTGATATATATTTTAAATTGTTAATAAATATAATCTTAAATTATTAAAAATATTTTGTTACATATTATAAATTTATAGGATTTTATAATTTTATTCATATATATATATATGTATATATATATATATATATATATATATATATATAATATATATATATATATATATATATATATATATATATATATATATATATAGTTATATATAATAGTTATTATAAAAAATAAAATAAAAATAAAAGAGTTGGTGGGGACCGAACCCCCATGCAGCAGCAAGCTGCGGAGAGGGAGGGCCCGACCCCCACAAGGCTTTGCTAGCAGCAGCTAATAGCTACAACCTTAGGGAAAACCCAACCCAAACTTAGCAAAACCCGAGCCCCCACATTTGATTCCTAATCCTAACAAGAATAAGCAGCAGCGGCGGCAGTATATATGCTGCTCCGCTCATCAACCGAACCCTAACTCATTCCCATCTCCTCTCGACCTCGACCCCAAGGCCGCCGACCCCCCCCCCCCCCCCGCGCTCACCGTCGACTGCCCATCACCGCCTAAGACGACCGCAGTCGCCAGCAACGCCCAAGAACAGGGAACACTTTGTTCCTCGAGCGACAGCCGGGTATTGTAGGATCGTTGAGCACCTCTAGAGGGGGGGTGAATAGAGTGCGTGTGTGCAGCGGAAATATAATCACCACTTAAAAAATTAAACTAAGGCAGATATGTAAGAGACAGTAAATAAAGATAGGAGAATCAAACTCAGTGACACAGCGATGTATAATGGTGTCCCTCTGAGAGGACTAATCCAGTCTCGAGTACTCTTGCTCGATGTTAATCCACTATGGCACAAGCTTTAACTGAGAGCTTGCAATCTCTTACAACACCGTGCTTGGTGACAAGCGTACGACCGGTTTCACAACACCGTGCTTGGTGGCGAGCGCACGACCAGCTCCACAACAGAAAAGTTGTTGAAACTTGAACGACCTCTTACAACTCTTGAGTAACCAAAAGACTCTAAATCAACTCTGATAGTACTGGCTTTTGGCTAAGAGATGTGTAGGTGAGATTTGAAAATCTTAGATCGTTTAGAAAACACTTGAATAGTAGAGAAGAGAAGATGAAGAATGAATTGATGATTTGAAGTGAAAAGTTCTTCTCTATTTATAGGTGTTTTCACCAACCGAACTCGGGCAGAACTCGGACAGAGTTCGGGTGCAAATATCTCGCAAAATAGACGTTGCTCGCAGATTTGGAGGCAACTGAAGTTTGAATACAAACTGACCGAACTCGGGCCGAACTCGGCTTGGAGTTCTGTCAGGAGATATTTAAAAATCTTTTGTAAAAACAGTTTTCAAACATGTTTTTGGTTATTTGTAAAATCATTTGAAAAGAATATTTTCGAAATATGTTTTTGAAATATTTGTAACCGAAAATACGAAAGGGTAAAAAATAGGTTTCTAGAGAGGAGGACAAGTTTAACCCTAAGCCAGTATTACCATAATTGATTTTACAAAGTAATTTCTAGACTCAATAAAATGTAAAATACAGAATAAAAGTAGAAAAGAGTCTTCAGAAGATTTTGATGACTTTGACGCTTTGATTTATGCAGTACATCGTCCGTTGAATATGATTTCATGCATCATGAAATAGTTAGCAGCATTTTCTATATTTTGTGTATTGACTAAAGTATATGTTGATTATCGAAATCGGGTGTGACCGTGGAATGGGCAAACAATCTCCCCCATTTTGATAATTGACAAACTTGAGTCTATACCAAAATATATTTATATCAAATAGAACAAAATACCAAAAATACCTGAAAATTGAGATGTTTTTGTTTTGGATATATCTTGCATTCTTGCGTTTGGTATATACTCTTTTTCTCCCCCTTTGTCAAGTAGTAAAATGAATAGGCTTCCCCGTAAATCATGAAGCCAACAATAGAATAGACAAGACAAAGTGAAGTAAAAAGAAGTAATCACAGCATAGACAACTGGAATAAAATGAACTATGTCATAATAAACTAAAATATCATAGAGGTTCCACTAATAATCCAAAAAGTATAACTGATAAAGTCTAACTGAAACAGTTTAGACATGAAATAAAATAAAACTACTACATAAACTGTATCAACTAATCAAAACTAAATCCACTATCCCATGGCTGAATCCACATCACATCGCTGGGTCATCCGCACTGGGAGGATCATGAGGGAAATAAGCAGTGGTCGGGTCAAAATACTGAAAAGTGACCTCATCAGTAAAACGAGGACCAGGGAAAGCCGTGTGTGGAAGGATAGTGAGTGGACGGACTGGATCCTGAACCAGGCTGTAGTGGAGATCGGCAATACTGTTTCTCAGCACCTGGGCCTGAGAAATGTGCCGAAACTCGGAGTCCTGATGACGTTGCGTGGAAACGGCAACGAAATCATCAAACCGCTGGTAGAATGCCTGATCGAGTCCTAGGGCAGGGGCCGGAGCAGGATGAGCATCAGCTGGAGGGGCCTCAGCATCAGCAGCTGGGACAGCAGGAGCAGCACCAGGAGGTTGAGGAAATCGACGAGAGCGGGTCAACTCAACAGGTGGAGAAGAAATGGCACACGTTTCAAGATCAATCTCAAAACGTCAAAATATACTAGCAAGGTGCATAGGAAAGACTAGGTTCCTACCTGCATTCTTGCAGTTGAGCATCCAAGACATCATAGTTTTTGGAACGGAGAAAGGAATTCCAAAATGAATGTGATAAAGAGCAGAAAGTTCCAAAAATGTAACTTCATCGGTAGAGCCTTTCTTCGGAAGAAGGGCCGAGAAAATCATACGATGAAGCTCGTAAAAAGTTTGGTTAAGATGTCTAGAAAAGATTCTCCGGGGAGGAGGAGTAGGGTGACAAATCAATTCCCTAAAGGAAGCTAAAGTGACATCGGCAGGGAATTGAACATGGTGGATGTCAACAAGTGCATCACCAAGATCAGGAACGTGAAAGTATTCACTAATATCGGTGGTGCTAAATTCTAATTCCTGTCCAGCAATGCAGGAATAGAAATTCCCGTTTTGTTTTACTTGCAAATTGCAGTAAAACATACGGACTGCATTGTCGTAAATGCTATCTTGGACCTCGAAAAAGTCGCGGAATCTAAGTTGATAAAAAATAGGTGCATATTCAAAGAAAGTTGTAAAATTGACGAAGGCTCCAGCACAAATACGACGAGAAGAGAAAGAATCAAACCAGAGATCGGAGAAGTCTTTGTCGGGAAACAAAGTGCTATCATAATCCTCGGGATCTCTAGGTCTGGCTGGACTAAAGAGACTTGCTGGAGTGTAGTCGGATGAGGAGGAAGCACCTTGAGAAGAATTTCCTCGTTGACGTTTCGGAGCCATGAGGAAGAAGATTGCCCACTTGAACTCGTTGAAAGGACTTCTAGTAGGAGATGGAAGTATTCCACGTTTTTGTGTAGAGAAAAAGTGGAAGAAATGATGAATTAAATAGGTGCTAGGGCCAGCTGTTCGGTTCTGGAACCATCACAGCGCCGACCGAACTCGGTCCGAATTCGGTCCGAACTCGGTCAGAGTTTGGGCCGAGTTCGGCCACTTGCATTCCCGAGACAGTCAAAGCAGTCAGGTAAATAAAGACTGTAATAAATAACATTTGACTGGTTTATTAAATAACTGCGATTATTTTCGGGTTAACTATAGGGGTTGTCCCAGCTAACGGTGGTTCATCGGGGAACTCTTAAGTACCGCTTCGCTTCGACCGTAGCCGTGGTGACAGACATACCCTTTGTAAGTTTGTCCCCAAAAATAATTTTCATTAAATAATAAATTGTCAAGTCATAAATATAGTTTTAATTACCATATGTTTTAAGAATCCGAGAATTCAAGAATGCCGAGCTCACGCCTCAAGATGTTAAAACGGTCTTCAGCCAATGGTTTAGTGAAAATATCAGCTAGTTGATGTTCAGTATCAATAAATTCTAAGCAAATATCCCCGTGTTGTTGATGATCACGTAAAAAATGATGTCTAACTTCTATGTGCTTTGTGCGTGAATGACAGATAGGGTTCTTAGTCAAATTAATTGCACTAGTGTTATCACAATAAATAGGAACATTTGTATAGTACAGATTGTAGTCCTCTAAGGTTTGCTTCATCCACAAAATTTGAGCATAACAGCGTCCTGCGGCGATATACTCAGCCTCAGTTGTTGATAATGCTACTGAATTTTGTTTCTTGCAAAACCAAGAGACTAAGGCCTTTCCTAAGAAATGACATGTGCCACTGGTACTTTTACGGTCCACTTTGCATCCAGCAAAATCCGCATCCGAGTAACCTATAAGGTCAAAGGATTTGGTTTTAGGATACCATAAGCCAACTGTAGAAGTTCCTTTAAGGTATCGGAAGATACGCTTAACGGCACTAAGATGTGATTCCTTAGGGTTTGCCTGATATCGTGCACATATGCAAACACTAAACATAATATCAGGGCGACTAGCAGTTAAATATAATAAACTACCAATCATACCTCGATACTTACGCTGATCAACAGGTTTGCCACTTTCATCAGTATCAAGCTTTGTAGATGTAGCCATAGGAGTCCCAATTGGCTTTACATTCTCGAAGTCGTACTTCTTCAGTATGTCCTTCGTGTACTTGGCTTGGTTGATGAATGTTCCGTTTGAGTGTTGTTTGATTTGCAATCCTAGGAAGAAGTTCAGCTCTCCCATCATGCTCATCTCAAATTCACTCTGTATACACTTGGCAAATTCTTGACAGAGTTGTTCATTAGTAGAACCAAAGATAATGTCATCTACATAAATTTGTACTAGAAGTATATCATTATTCATGGATTTAATAAAAAGAGTAGTATCAATCTTGCCTTTTGAAAATCCATTATCAAGTAAGAAGGCGCTTAGGCGTTCATACCAAGCACGAGGTGCTTGTTTGAGTCCATAAAGTGCTTTCTTAAGCTTGAAAACGTGATCAGGTTTTTGAAAATCTTCAAAACCAGGGGATTGTTTCACAAAAACCTCTTCTTTCAAATAACCATTTAAAAATGCGCTTTTCATGTCCATTTGAAAAAGTTTGAAATCATTAAAACAAGCAAAAGCGCAAAACATGCGGATGGCTTCTAGTCTAGCAACAGGAGCATAGGTCTCATCATAATCAATTCCTTCTTCTTGATTATAACCTTATGCAACTAGACGTGCTTTGTTGCGTAGAACTTGTCCATCTTCACTAAGTTTATTTCGGAACACCCATTTGGTACCAATTATCGATTGACCAATAGGTTTAGGAACGAGTTCCCAAACTTGGTTTCTCTCAAATTGATTAAGTTCCTCTTGCATGGCAGAAATCCAAAATTCATCAGAAAAAGCCTCATCAACATTCTTAGGTTCTATTTGTGAAATAAATGCTACATTAGCTGCTACTTCAGAATCTCTAAGAGATGAACGAGTACTTACACCTTTGGATACATCACCTATTATGAGAGTTTCTGGATGATCTGGTTTGAATCTCAATGATTTGAATCTTTGGGCCATACCTTTCACAAGGCTCTTCTCAGTTCCTGCATCTTCGGAACTTTTATCAGTTCTTGCCTCTTAGGTAGGATCTTTCTCAGAACTCTTTTTTGTCTTTGTAGGTGCATCTTCATCATCACTGTCGCTAGATCTATGACTATTCAACTCATCAAAGGTAACATTAATACTTTCTTCAACAATCAAAGATCTTTTATTAAAAATTCTATATCCCTTACTCTTAGCAGCATATCCGAAAAATATCCCGTCATCTGCTTTAGAGTCGAACTTACCCAAGTTATCCTTGGTGTTCAGGATGAAACAGCGACAACCAAAAACTTTAAAATAAGAAATGTTTGGAATTCTTCCAAACTAAAGCTCATATGGTATTTTCTTCGAGATAGGTCGAATTAACACCCTATTTAAAATATGACAGGCTGTACTAACAGCTTCTGCCCAAAAATATTTAGGAAAATTATGCTGATTAAGCATGACTCTAGCCATTTCGCTTAGAGTACGGTTCTTCCGCTCCACAACACCAATCTGTTGGGGAGTTCTATGACAAGAAAATTCGTGGTAATATCCACTATCATCACAAAACTTTTTGAAATCAGAATTTTCGAATTCGCCACCATGATCACTTCGAATACGAGTAATCATGAAGCCTTTTTCGTTTTGTACCTTTTTACAAAATATCTGAAATTCAAAAATAGCATCACTTTTGTTTGATAAAAAGTAAACCCATGTAAAACGAGAGAAATCATCAACAATGACAAAAGCATAGAGTTTACCGCCAAGACTAGCGACTCTACTTGGACCAAATAAATCTATATGAATCAACTACAAAGGTCTCGAAGTACTTACAGCGTTGATGGATTTAAAAGAAGACCTATGTGCTTTGTTCTTTTCACAGTCAGCACATACCATGTCTCTCTTGAATGGAATTTCTGGGAGTCCTTTTACCAACTTCTTTGTGTTCAGACGTGAGATAGTATCCATGTTTGCATGTCCTAGTCTCATGTGCCATAGCCAGCTTTCATCTTGATTGGCTACTAGGCACCTTCCTGTATTATTAGTATTCTCCAAAAAGAAAACATAAATATTGTCTTCTCTAATCCCTTTATATACGGGATCACCAGATGACATATCATATATGGTATATTTATCTTTCACAAAATTGATACCATAACCATTATCTGCCAAATAACTTATGCTCAATAGGTTATATTTCAATTCAGTTACTAAACAAACATCCTTTATTATTGGGTAAGGAGAAATACCTACAGTACCATTACCTATAATATCACCTCTCAAGTTATTTCCGAAGGAGACGTATCCTTCTTTCTTCATCGATAGCGTAGTGAATAAAGATGCATCACCAGTCTTGTGTCGCGAACATCCGCTATCGAGGATCCATTTGCTTCTAGCATGAGAGGGTTGAGGGTCCACCAACAAAACAAGTAGATGAATCCTTTGGTACCCATTTTCTGAAGGGTCCATGCTGATTAGCTTTAGGTCTCCAGACTAAAGTATGGTTATCAACAAGCTTTCTTGCAAGACAATACTGTGATATGTGTCCGTGTGTACCACAATAAGTGCAAGTCAATTTAGAACCAGATGTGGTTGAAACTGTGTTCATATGCTTGTTTGGTTTCTTGGAGAACCTATAAGTGAAAGCATGATGATACTCGTGTTTCTTCTGTGCTTTCTTGTTTTTAGTCCTCTTAGGTGTATGCTTTGCATTAGGACTAAAATTAGGCTGTGTCACAGGCATTTTCTGTTTGCCTAACTTGATTTCTAACTTTTTAGAAATCGCAACAGACTCTTCATATTTAGCAGTCATAACTGAGAGTCTCTGTTCTGTTACTAAGTGCATCCTCTTCTCTGTGTCATACAGTTTTTGCATCTTACCATAATCTCTTTCTTTCTTTTGAATAGTGAGGATAGCCTCATGATAGTCTACCTTGAGTTTGGCTATCTCTTCTGTGTTACCGGTAGTAGACGTCTCTTTAATATCTTGAATAAGATTGGACAGTCTAGCTAACTCGGTTGTGTATGCCTTAATCTCTTTTCGAGATTGCTTACACTTGTCAAGCACATTTTTGTGTTCTTCAAGTAAATTGCTAAAGGCATTTTCTAACTCATCGAAAGTAAATTCATCATATAGAGGGTTTGAAGATACCTTGTCAAATGCCATAAGACAGACATTTGCATTGCCGCAGGGTCTATCCTCTTCTTCAGAATCACTGGCGTCGCTTTCATGCCAAATACTTGTGTTGGCATACTTTCGACCAGTTGTAGCTTTTCTGCTTGATCTTGATCTGTCATATGGACTGCTCTTCTTGGTAGCTGGACAGTCCTTCTTCATGTGCCCTGACTTCTTACATCCAAAGCATATGGTTTCATCTTCATTGCTTTTTTGGACGTCTTTCTTCTTTCTGCTTGTAAACTTTAGATACTTTCTGAAGTTCTTCACAAGTAGGGCTTGTTCATCACCACTTGAGGATTCTTCATCGGAATCGTTTTATGTCGGCTTTCTTGCATGAGCTTTGAAGGCAATAGTTTTCTCCTTTGGTGTTGCTTCTTCAAAATCTTGCAAGTCGAGTTCATGGGTCATGAGCTTGCCCTTCAAAGTTTCCAACGACATTGTGGTGAGGTCGTTTCCTTCAATAATTGCTGTGGCCTTTGGATTCTAATTCTTTGTTAGAGCCCGCAGCACCTTTCTAATCTTCTCGTGATTGCTGTAATCTTTACCAAGAGATTGCAGAGGATTAGTTATATCAAGGAAACGAGTAAACATTTGTGTAATTGACTCACCGGGTTTCATCTTAAAAGATTTATATTCCTGAGTCAGTCTACTAATTTTGGATTCTTTCACTTGGGAAGTCCCTTCATGGGTTACCTCAAGGAGTTTCCAAATTTCGTGAGACGTCTTGCAGGTTGAAACTCTGTTGAACTCGGTTTTATCAATTGCACAGAATAGTGCATTGATGGCTCGAGCATCAAGACTAGCCTTTGCTTTTTCAGCATCGGTGTACTTGTCATGCGGCTTTTCCATAAGAATACCTTCAACCACTGTAGGTGGTGGTTTTTTATACCCATCAATGACTATTGACCAAAGATCAAAATCTAGAGACTTAAAAAAGAAAGTCATATGTGTTTTCCAGTAAGTGTAATTTGTTCCATCAAATAGGGGAGGTCTATTTGTGGATTGCCCTTCACCGTTGAATATAGATTTCACGGCTGCCATATATATACTCTCTGGGGTATGTTATATAAGAATATAACCTGCTCTGATACCAATTGTAGGATCGTTGAGCACCTCTAGAGGGGGGTGAATAGAGTACGTGTGTGCAGCGGAAATATAATCACCACTTAAAAAATTAAACTAAAGCAGATATGTAAGAGACAGTAAATAAAGATAGGAGAATCAAACTCAGTGACACAGCGATGTATACTGGTATCCCTCTGAGAGGACTAATCCAGTCTCGAGTACTCTTGCTCGATGTTAATCCACTATGGCACAAGCTTTAACTGAGAGCTTGCAATCTCTTACAACACCGTGCTTGGTGACAAGCGCACGACCGGCTTCACAACACCGTGCTTGGTGGCGAGCGCACGACCAGCTCCACAACAGAAAAGTTGTTGAAACTTGAACGACCTCTTACAACTCTTGGGTAACCAAAAGACTCTAAATCAACTCTGATAGTACTGGCTTTTGGCTAAGAGATGTGTAGGTGAGATTTGAAAATCTTAGATCGTTTAGAAAACACTTGAATAGTAGAGAAAAGAAGATGAAGAATGAATTGATGATTTGAAGTGAAAAGTTCTTCTCTATTTATAGGTGTTTTCACCAACCGAACTCGGGCAGATCTCGGACAGAGTTCGGGTGCAAATATCTCGCAAAATAGACGTTGCTCGCAGATTTGGAGGCAACTGAAGTTTGAATACAAACTGACCAAACTCGGTCAGAGTTCGGACCGAACTCGGGCCGAACTCGGCTTAGAGTTCTGTCAGGAGATATTTAAAAATCTTTTGTAAAAACAGTTTTCAAACATGTTTTTGGTTATTTGTAAAATCATTTGAAAAGAATATTTTCGAAATATGTTTTTGAAATATTTGTAACTGAAAATACGAAAGGGTAAAAAATAGGTTTCTAGAGAGGAGGACAATTTTAACCCTAAGCCAGTATTACCATAATTGATTTTACAAAGTAATTCCTAGACTCAATAAAATGTAAAATACAGAATAAAAGTAGAAAAGAGTCTTCAGAAGATTTTGATGACTTTGACGCTTTGATTTATGCAGTACATCGTCCGTTGAATATGATTTCATGCATCCTGAAATAGTTAGCAGCATTTTCTATATTTTGTGTATTGACTAAAGTATATGTTGATTATCGAATGGGCCAACAGGTATGCCTGTTCTTCATCGAATTTTAGCATGTATACTTCATCGTTATTGAATATGTAAAATCCTATAGAACGCCTAGGTAACCATCTACGAGTACTGTTAATTAGTTTGCATGGTATCGATTCCTATTTAATGAGAAATCACAACGAGCTCAGGCTCTAGGATGCTTTTTTTTGAAAAACAGAACAAAGACAACTTGTCCAGAGCACTGATTTAGAAGGACTTTCCTGAACTGAATATTTGGAATTCTTACGAACTAATTAAATAGAGTTCAGAACAACCTAAAGGCCTACAAAAAATCCTCTTAAAGATTTAGTTTTCATTTGCTGTACAAAAATTTATTCGTCTCCAAAGTTAGAGAAAAACTAGTTTTCGAAAATAGATTTTTTAGAAAAACTTTCCGATACGACGTACGCCCCGACAAACCAGGCGACGTGGTCGTGCGCTATACGCATCGAAAGGCGCATATGGACGTTGTGGATGTGTGGGAACTGACGGAACTCAGTTTCGTCGCGTGTGCGCTACGAAATCAACGCGTATCCATGGAGATACCCCGTATCGACGTTTTGCAAACTTGCCCATAACTTTGTGTACAATCGTCAAATCGAGACAAAACTTGCGCCAACAGGTCTGGATCGAAATTCTGGTCCTGCATGCCAAGTTTGGTTTGATTCTGAGAAGGTCGTATCGAAACCCATTTTTGGCGGGCCCGCGACCCACTCAAACGGGCGATTTTGTACACGGCTCCTCGGAATCCAAAACTGGACATACCGTTGAGTTCCTCTCCTCAAACTGAATCTATAGACATGTAGTTTGACGACTACAAAGACCATAGATTTTGGCACGCATTTCGGTGCAAAGCGGATCCAACGACGGACATCATTTTGACCCAAAATTACGATTTTACCCCTGTTCCAGAATTTGACTTTTGGACAGGCGTTTCCTAGGTATAACTTCTTCACCGAGATCATTTTTCATGTTTGTTTCAGCGTTTGGAGTCATCTGTGATTTGTGAGTTTTGGTGCTGACAATTGCTACTCTTGGATTTGCCCTTCTCGCACCACAGGCAAGATACCTTGCCACCTTACTCTGTGATTATTATGTTCTTATTTTCAGTTGTTATTTTCAGCATTTTGTTTCATGATATTTAAACTGTGCGTCCAAGTCAAACTTGGGTGCAAGCGACTCTATCGGTCGTTTTCTTGCTTTATTTATTCTCTTACATTGACTTTGTTTATTGACCACCCATTGATGTTGAGGTATTGGTATATCTCATACGGCCTTGACACTTGTTGTATCACATGATGTGAGTCACATATAGGATACGTATCCACGTAGTCGGCTGGCCACCGATACGTATGGAGCGTGCGACGAATAGGGGTAACTGCCAATAGAGTTGCATGCTAGAAGACTTGGCGGTTACTAGAGGTACATGTCAGTCATGGAGATGATGATACTAGGCATTGGGTGGAGAGAACATTATCCGACGTATGGGCTTCGATTGTACTTTTCCTGTAACCTAGAAGCTCCATTGGAGATACGGGTATGAGCCTCTCAGGTTGGCCACTGTCATTTTTGAACGTCATGCTCTTGGTCACTAGTGCCCAAAAGGGGACTATACCGGATCCTATATTCAGCCAGGGCTCAGGCGTCGAAGGAATGTATCTCAACTGCATATTCACAGTAGAATGGTCAGGAACCCGATTGCATGCATACCTTTTTCTCTTCTTATATTATCACAGTTTATATGGCATGGTATTTTCTTGTATCTTGCTATGTCCTCTGAGGACCTGATTATCTCTCCAGGTTTAGACAATTTTCCACAGGAGTACGGAGCGGCATTGGAGCTATCTTACATTGATGATGAGGCAGTGCCTTATGATTTCTAGTCTATTACTTATCTGAGACAGTTGTAGATATTATTTTACATCTCTTTTCTTTCTATTTGCAGAGGTTGGACTCCGATCTTGTGAGATTATTTTTTTATGGCTGTTTGGAGTGAGTATGTTCACCCGGCTATCTTTTGATACTCCTATTTATCTATTTGGACTTCATTATCTTCTGTGTTGAGCTGTGATGAGATTAGATATATTAGTCTGGCCTGTGATTATTTTATTTACAGCTTATGTGCATTTGTGAGGATTCCATATATTGGAGTATTCTTCGTATATGTGTAGCTGGCATGTTCACGTACTTGGTCCTTCGTATTATGGGACTGGGGTGTTACAGCAAACAACCATGGCGGTCGAGGAGACACTAGCCTCTCCTGATGTGATAGCAGGTTCTGTTCTCCTTGAGCCTTTTTAAGCTATTGCTTTATTCGATTCTGGTGCCAGTCATAGCTTCATATCTGCAGCTTTTATTTTTAGATATAGTATTGTATCTCAGCCTTTAGACTGCACTTATAAAATCTTGACTGGCGGAGGCATCATCTCGATGAAGGATGTTTGCGTCGATCACCGTATTACCATAGGAGGCCGAAAAATGCGGGCTAGTTTACTCATAATTCCACTCCCGAGCTTTGATATAGTGCTCGGCATGAACTGGTTGAGTAAACATTTTGCCAGCATTGATTGTCATCGCAGATGTGTTGTATTTAGTCCACCGGGGGAGACCGTGTTCGAGTTCGCTAGGGGAGTAGTAGAGCAGCGTGGCGACGCTATTTGTGGGACTATGGTAGCGGGGAAGGAGCTATCTCATCCCATCATTGCAGAATTTCTTGACGTATTTCCAGAGGAGCTACCAGGGCTGTCGCCACACAGAGACATGGAGTTCTCCATTGATTTTGTGCCAGGCGCAGAGCCAGAGTCGCAACGAGTATACAGAATCAACAACAAAGAGGCCGTGGAGTTGAAGAAGCAGATCGACGAGCTACTGGATAAAGGGTTCATTAGATCGAGTTCATCGCCTTGGGGTGTACCAGCACTGTTCGTGCCAAAGAAGGATGGGACGGTGTGTATGTGTATCGACTACCGGACCTTGAATAGCAAGACGATCAAGAACAAATACCCGCTACCAAGAATTGACGATCTTTTCGATCAGTTGAGCGGTGCACGGGTGTTCTCGAAGATCGACTTGAGGTCGGGGTACCACCAAGTGAAAGTAAAGAAAGAGGATATTCCAAAGACGGCCTTCCAGACCAAGTACGGCCAGTACGAATTTATGGTGATGCCGTTTGGGTTGACCAATGCCCCGACAGTGTTCATAAATTTGATGAATAAGGTATTCCATCCATACCTTGACAAGTTCATGGTAGTCTTTATTGACGATATCCTTATTTATTCGAAGTCGTCGGAAGAACACGAGGAGCATCTGACGATAGTGCTGGAGACCCTCAGGAAGGAGAAACTCTACGGAAAGCTTTCGAAGTATGAGCTTTTCCTAGACAAGATAGAATTCCTTGGGCATGTGGTGACAGGAGATGGTATATCAGTAGACCCGAAGAAGATTGCTGCCGTCGAGTCATGGACTACTCCGACTTCTGTGGCTGAGATTCAGAGCTTCTTGGGATTAGCTGGATACCACCGGAAGTTCGTACATGACTTTTCTCGGATTGCAGAGCCGATGACTAGGCTCACTCGGAAGGACATAGAGTTCGTATGGATAGAGGACTGCCAGGCTGCATTCGATGAGCTGAAGAAGAGGATGACGACAGCTCCCATATTGACGTTGCCATCTGGTTCCGGCGGTTTTTCTATTTATAGCGATGCTTAAACAGAATAAGAAGGTGATAGCGTATGCGTCCAGACAGCTGTGACCTCATGAGAAGAATTATCCCACCCACGGCCTAGGGTTGGCGGCAATTATATTCGTCCTGAAGTTGTGGAAACACTACTTGTATGGAGAGCGTGTGGAAATATTTACTGACCACAAAAGCTTGAAGTACGTTTTCATGCAAAAGGAGCTGAATATGAGGCAACGCAGATGGCTGGAATTGATGAAGGATTTCAACATCTCGTTGCAGTACCATCCAGGAAAGGTGAACATAATTGCAGACGCCTTGAGTCGATATCCAGTGGCTATATTCTTAATGAGAGACCGACACTTGTTAGCAGACTTGGAGAGCTTAAGCATTGAGGTCGTCATTCCTAGAGTCGAGATGCAGATGATGGACATGCAGATTCAGTCTGGACTGATGGACAGGATACGAGAGGCATAGCACCAGGATGAGCAGCTGAGGAGCATCATCGCGCAGGCACGGGCCGGTTTACTAGAGGACATCACCATTGCAGAGGATGGCTCATTGAGGCATAGGACGAGATTATGTGTACCTAGTGGAGAGCTGTGAGAGGAGGTCATACAGGAGGCACACCATTCTTAGTATTCCTTGCATCCTGGAGCCAACAGATGTACAAGGATATGAGAGCCCACGTATGGTGGTACAGCATGAAGCGTGGGGTGGCACGCTTCGCTTCTAGATGCCTGGTGTGTCAGCAAGTCAAAGCTGAGAGGCAGAGACCCAGAGGTTTACTTCAGCCATTGTCGATTTTCGAGTAGAAATGGGAACATATCACTATTGATTTTGTTTCCGGTCTTCCACGTTCGCCAGGCGGAAAGGATGCGATCTGGGTCATCGTTGACAGGTTGACCAAATCGGTCCACTTTATACCATTCAAAGTGGGACTATCCACAGAGAGATTGGCAGAGTTGTATGTGAAGCAGATCGTCAGGTTGTATGGTGTTCCAGTGAGTATCGTCTCCGATCATGACAACAGGTTCATATCTCAGTTTTGGACGAGTCTGCAGGCTAGCTTGGGCACCTCGCTCAAGTTCAGCATGGCCTATCATCCACAGACGGATGGACAGTCGGAACGGACCATCCAGACGCTCGAGGATATGCTTCGGACATGTATACTAGATTTTGGTACTCGTAGGAGGATCACCTTCACCAAATGGAGTTCTCCTATAACAACAGCTACCAAGCTAGTATCGGGATGTCCCCTTTTAAGGCTTTGTACGGGCGGAGGTATCGTACCCCACTATCTTGGGACGATGTAGGCGAGAGAGCGTTGCTGGGACCCTATATGATCGTGGATGCCGCGGAGAAGGTGAAGCTGATTAGGGAGCGACTTCGTGTGGCTCAGGACAGGCAGAAGCACTGGGCCAACAGTCACCGGAGACCATTAGAGTTTGAGGTATAGTTTTCTTAGTTGTAATTGTTAATCATGATAGGAATAGGTTGTGACCTTTTGCTTAAATCTAGGTTGGCGATATGGTATTCTTGAAGATATCACCGATACGTGGTACGATATATTTCGGAGGAGGCAGAAAGCTCAGTCCGAGGTACATCGGGCCGTTTGACATCCTCGAGAAGATCGGAGAGGTGGCGTACCACTTGGCATTACCACCAGCATTGGAGGGAGTGCACAACGTATTCCACGTATCCCAGTTGAGAAGGTACGTGGTGGACCCCAGTCACGTGCTAGACCACGCAGAGATTGAGGTAGGACCGAGCCTTAGCTACCAGGAGCAACCCGTAGAGATCTTGGATCGCAGGAAGAAAGTGCTGCACAACCAGACTATTCTATTGGTGCGTGTCGCATGGAGGCACCATTCTCCGGGCGAATCCACTTGGGAGAGGGAAGACGAGATGCGAGAGCGCTATCCTTACCTTTTCGAGTCATGAGGTATAAAATCCTACTCTTGTGTCTACCTTTAATTTCGAGGATGAAATTATTCTAAGAAGGGTAGATTTGTGAGCCCTTGACCCGAAATCCCCACTTTTATGTTATTATTATCTTGCTTAATTATTAACTAATGCCAAGATATTTGAATAACCAATGTATATATTTTTTTTTAATAACCAATGTATATATATATATATATATATATATATATATATATATAAGTCTTAATAAATAAAGAAGGGAATGGAAGGGGTTTTTTGCAAACATCCGATTTATAAGGGCTGGATTGCAAAAATCTAGATTTTAAATCTTAAGAACTAAACGGCCGACCCCCCTTAGTTTTAAATTCCCATTGATAGGGTCATCTGTTCGAAACAGATCCCTCCTTTTCCAAGCCTAGCCCCAATCAAAATCCAAATCTGAATTGAATTGAATCCGATCCTATCTAAAGCACTAGTATATATTTAGGAGGAGATGGCAGCCGATCAAAACCCTTACAAAACCCTAATATCCTCATCTCCTTTCCACCAAAGAAGCAGCCGAGCAAGGAACATGAGGAGCGGTCGAATTCTTACATCCCGACCTCAACAGGTGCATAACCCATTCTCTAATTTACAGTTCTTGAAATGCACACAAAGTGTTCGAGTTTATGTTTACAAAGCCGTAGAGTCACTTGTTAATATATGGACCATAGACCATGTAACGGCAGGGGGTTGACATCTACTGATAAACTCAATATGAGATAGGGTCAGTACTAGAGCCAAAAGGTCTAATGGTATCCAGGAACAAGTACCAGGTTTGAACAAACAATTGTGCATAGATTTAGAGTTAAGATGAAGTACATCATAGAGACCCATCTGTGGGCACCTTACATGTGTTGTCAATATAAAATAGATACTAGAGGGAGAGTATCCTATACAAACTGAAGAATCGATAATATGAGACATACATTTGCCTTTTATAAGTTTTTCCCCTGTATTGTTTATAAGAGGCTTGATTCATTTGCTCTTGCTATTCGATAATGTGCAATTTGAATTCTTAGTGAGGAATAGATCTCAGAATGCTCTTCTGTGTGTTTTCTTTTGACCATGAATAGTGCAGTCTCATGGCGAATTTGGAAGTCTCCTTAACATCGTAGATTTGGCCTGTTAATTTTGCATATTCTGGAGTGAACTAATGTAACGCCCCAGTGCCAAAATATGTAGGACTAAGTACGTAGACATGCCAGCTGTATTCATACGAAGTACGTAGGTCTCGTATGAATACATAAGCTATAAAATGCAGTAATCTAAGACAAACTAAATCTCATCCACAATAATAATATAAAATCAACTTGAATATTTATGATACAATCGTTGGGCGGAGACAAAGTCCACTACCAACTATCTCAATGAAAGAAATGTACAATAAATCGAGTGATAAAAACAGCAAGACGAACTAAGCGCAATTGTCTTCGAAGGGATGGAGAAGACCACGGCCTTGACTAGAATACCTGCGGAAGACATGAACACACACCTGGGGAAAAACCAGGTCCTCAGACGGACGTAGCATGATACAGGAAGAACAAGATAATATGAACTGTCAGAATAAAATAACATATAAATGACTATCCTAGACACAAATATGCAAAGGATATTCTAACCGCCTAATGTACAATTTAGAGGACAACTTTCATGCGCATGGGTGGAATTTTAGGCTATGTGTACGTAACTGGCATACAGTCATCTGTATCCGTCCGTAACGTCTAAAACGTCAGAGGGCATCTGCAAATATATCGCAACAGTTCCATCCGGAGACTGTGGTTTACCTGTTTGGCTTCCCATACGCACTAGCGACTGTCCTCCCCCATTATTTCCTACACTGTTCAAGTCATGTCCATGGCTCGTCCAGTTTTGTAACTGCTTGAGTCTCTAAAACCTTAGTCATAGCAGTTACGATCATCTATCCGTCACACGACTTTAGAGATAGCTAGTCAATAAGTCGTGCCCCTAGCAACATGTCTCAAACCGTGTAGTGTGAGTGTCACAGCCAAAGAAGATATAACGATATCCCTCAACAAGAAGATAGTCCGCTAACACTAAGTCATCATACATAAAATAAAATAACGACTAATAAAGTCGCTTGCACCCAAGTATGGCTTGGACGCGCAATTTATATCAAAGGAAACTAACAATATGAAATAAAGTAAATAATGCAGTAAATAAATAATTGACTGTTAATTAGCAAGGTATACTTGCCTGGGGGTCGCCTGGTGAGCTGCCTGGTGTGGTACAATAAAGGTGGCACAAGATCGCCTTCGGTCTTGCAACTACGCAAGACGACCTCTCAGTTTGATTTAAAGTTGATCGGCGTGATATTATCATATCGGTACAGAAGTAGTCTCGAGTGTCAAAACGACGCAAGATGATCTTAGACGATGGAACGGGTTATGTCATTGAGTCCGAAATAGTCAAATCAGTTAGGGACAATATAAGGAAGTTCGAGATTCATCATGGGATAGGAAACAAACGATTGGTCATGGATAAGAATAGATATTCAAAAGAAATTTTATATATAAATAACTAAGTTTTTGAAAATATTTATTATACTTGAATATTATATCTCATTAATCAAAATAATTTCTAAACAGATACTTTGAAAATATGGAAACATATCCTAGGTCAAACTATATTTTTAGATAGAAAATAGTAATAATAATATTTGGTTAATAATCTATATATAAAAAATACCAAAAAGAATATAATATTTATTTTTAGGATTTCTAAATACAATTTTGAAAAAAAAGAACAATATATAGCCAAGACCAATTCTATATGTATCAAAATAAAGCCCAAAGAAACCAAGCCCCTATATATACACACACAAACACACACACACACACACACTTATGAACGTGAGCCCAATAGTTTTAAGAAAACTAACTTTATTACAAGTATTACGAGCCCAACCTTATATTTAACCTAAGGTTCGTATAAGGCCCAATATATATACATATATATTATGGAAAATAATTTAGAAATATTTACATATTTACTTATAAAACAATAATACTTTCTAACAATAATATCTAAATAATATTAATAATAATGATAGTAATAATAAATATTGATAATAATAATAATATAATGATAATAATAATAATAAAACTAAAAAATAAAACAAAAACAACAAGAAAAAAAATAAAAAAAATTAATAAATAATAAAAACAAACGGTTCTCCTCGAGGAGAACACCCGGACAAAACAAAAAAAAAGTAACCCAAAAAAATACTGAAAGAAAGAGAGAGAGAGAGAGAGAGAGAGAGAGAGAGAGAGAAACTGAGAGGGAGTGAGCGGGAGAGAGGATGGCGGAAGAGCGGAGGGGTCGGGGGAGATGGCTGCGGGGAGGAGGAAGCAGGGCGGAGAGGGCTGCGGTGCGGCGAGCGAGCGCGAGAGGGTTTCGAGAGGGAAAGGGAGGAGCAGGAAGAGTGCGGCGGAGGCTTCCGACGAGTAGGGGTTTCGGCGGAGGAAGTGGCTTGGGGCGGCGACGGGTGTAGGCACGGCCGAGAGGGGCGGAGCGGAAGAGATGGGGAAGTCGGAGTCGTCCAGATCTGGAGGAGCGTGGGTCGGCGCAGTCCTTCGCCGGTGGGTGGTACGACGGCGGAATGGAGAGGGGACACGGCGTGCGACAAGCCGGAGGCGAGACGGCGGTCGGAGCGGTCGCCTTCCGCGGGGTCGACGGAGGGACGCGTGGCTACGACGGAGGGGTTCGGCTCTGGACAGAGCTCGCTGCTCAGGTGAGGTCCTAGGGTCTTGGTTCAAAATTTTTGGGGTTTGGGTTTGGGTTTGCCGGCAATGGCGGGGTGGCCGGTTAGATTTGGGGGCGGCTGACCACGGCGGTGGTGTCGGGCAGGGGCGATGGTGGTTTTGGCGGATGCGGTATGGTGGCACGGTGGTTGTTAACAGGTCTGGTAGCGATGACGATAGTGGTGGTCGAGAGGTGATGGAGAGACAGGCTGGTGGCGATGACGATGGTGGTTAGGGTTCAGGGTAGAGTTGGTGATGGCATTGGCAGCAAGAGAATCAGAGATGTGGTCTGGTGGATGCGGCCGGGTCGCGGTGAGGCGGGAGGCTGGGGTAGCGAGGTCGGGATGGGGCAGCCGTGGTGTTGGCGATAATGAACAGGGACTAGGGATTCGAATCAGGGTTAGGGGTTATGTGTCGGGGATGGTCGGCATGTGAGGAAAATGTGTCCTATGAGACACAGGCTATGGGTTGAGGCCGTGTCCGGTATGTGGACACGAGAAGAAATTTGTAGATGTACAAAAGAAATAGTGTAAGGGAAAAAAGGATAGACACGGACACGATGCACATCATCTGGTAGAAAATTTGTGGATGATGAATTGTGGAGACAATAATATGGAGGAGTACCTGCCTATTTATTGGATGTGGAAATTCCGATTTGGATAGGATTAAGAGTAATTTAAAACCTCAATAGATAATACCATATTAATTAAATTAATTTAATAAATCCAAATCTAAATTCAATTTAAATCTAAGTAATTTACATCCTTTAGTTTAAAAATAAGATAATTCAAATCCCAAATATTAATTTAAATAAATATAAAATTCAAATCAAGATTTAAATCGTCACAAAAATTTCGAAATACATTTTCCAAAATACTAATAATATTAATTTCAAAAATAATAAATATTTAAATATCTTTTTGAATAATAAAATATTAATATTAAAAAATTTTGAAAATTAAAATATATATTTAAGTATTAATAGAAAAAATTTCAAACTACATTTTTTACTAATTTGGATAAAACAAATTTTGAAAGTAAACATAATAATCAAATCTTTAAAATACCTTCTTGCTAAATTACTTTTAATAAAAATAATTATTATATATCTTATTTTGAAACCACCATTGATAATAAAATCAAAAAATTATTTTTCTTAAAAGATGTTACTCGTACATATTCGCACTCAACGAGAAAATACGAAAATCGTAAATTCCCGTACGATGTACAATACGACGATGAGACGTATAAATACAAAAAAAAATCAGTACTAATAATATAGTAAAAATTTAGGGATTTTACATCCTACCCAACTTACAAGAATTTCGTCCGCGAAATTAAAAATAAGTAGGGGTGAGAAGACCCAAGGGGGTATCGATGAGGAACAATCAATCACGACGATCAAAACATACATTAGAAATCGTGATTTCGAATTGCGGAAATAAATCACGAATTGAGTTTAGGGTGCAATTGATGGTCGTGGGTTAACGCAAGAAGAGAAAGATTAATGGTCAATAGAGGGTCGTAAATTGATTTGAGATCAAGGACATGTGGTTTCCTAGGGGAACATGCTCGTCTAGGTTTTAGGGGTGTTAAGGAAGTAATTATTAGTCATTTCTAAATATCAAATGATTAGATGATCAAGAGTCGAAGGATAGGGCGAATAACTCGAGGCGAAGTTGTAAATACGTGGCTTGGTTGATGGCTAACTATAACTATTATGGTCATAGGGAACACTTGGTGTTTATCTATCAAGTTCGAGTGTTCTGTCTTTCCATTTTAAGTGAAAGACAAAACGAATAAGAGTTCGAAGGAGATGTTTATTGAATACGAACACGTGGTTCAAAGACGACTGAATAAATTCAAAAGAGAATTGCTAAGGCAGACGTGGATGAGATTCTAGAGTGCAAGCTTAACTATATCTCCACCCACGTATAACGATAAATAAAAGCGAACCAAAGTGCACTCGGTTGATCAGACCATCATGCACCGGTTCTGACTAGACAATATGTTAGTGAGCGCGCGCTCAATAGCATGTGTCTTGAACAAGTTTGATAACGGTTAAACTTGCAAAACTAGGCTATAGTAGCAACATTTAATTAAGATGGTAAAAAAAACATAAGCACGAGAGAATAAGATTGAAATAGAGTAGAATTAGTCCAAACTCCTTAAGACTCTAAGTTATATCCTATGTTGGTCTCTATATAGCCGTCCTATAGTCTCTTTTGTCCAAGTCTTTGGTTGACTAAATGGGTTAGGGTCCTCTAAACTCTAGAACCTAAGTGAACTTGTTAATATAGGTCACAAGGACAAAGGGATTGCTAGGTCATAAGGCATTCTACCCAACTTACAAGAGTTAAACTAGTAGGGTGATGGGACAATAGGATAAGTCTACCTAGTATGGATTACCTTTCTATCCAACATCAAGCACGAAAGAAGGATAAGAATTAACGGTAGAGGGAATCAAACAAGATGCAAATCGAGGAGTCAAGCGAGAAGGCAGTCAAGTGTGTGGATGAGATCCCAGACTCTAATCCTATACGCCGGCTTGCTTGGTACGGTAAAGTAACCAAATAATTTATCTTGACCTGCATGGGCCACCATAAAAACATGTAACGCCCCAGTCCCAAAATATGTAGGACTAAGTACGTAGACATGCCAGAAGTACGTAGGTCTCGTATGAATACATAAGCTATAAAATGCAGTAATCCAAGACAAACTAAATCTCATCCACAATAATAATATAAAATCAACTTGAATAGATACAATCGTTGGGCGGAGACAAAGTCCACTCCCAACTATGTCAATGAAAGAAATGTACAATAAATCGAGCGATAAAAACGGCAAGACGAACTAAGCGCAATTGTCTTCGAAGGAATGGAGAAGACCACAGCCTTGACTAAAATACCTGCGGAAGACATGAACACACACCTAGGGAAAAACCAGGTCCTCAGACGGACATAGCAAGATACAGGAAGAACAAGCTAATATGAACTGTCAGAATAAAATAATATATAAATGACTATCCTAGACACAAATATGCAAAGGATATTCTAACCGCCTAATGTGCAATTTAGAGGACAACTTTCATGCGCATGGGTAGGATTTTAGGCTATATGTACGTAACTGGCATCCAGTCATCTGTATCCGTCCGTAATGTCTAAAACGTCAGAGGGTATCTGCAAATATATCGCCACAGTTCCATCCGGAGACTGTGGTTTACCTACCGACTGTGCCATCCGGATCCTCTCGACTATAGTGGACTGAACTCGCATACTGGCCATCAACGCCACACTGGAAGGGAGAACAACTTCAATATCCATCTTCTGAAGATCTGCTAACAGCACTGGTTGCACTGTTAGGAAATAAGCTCCGGCTCTCTTGCTCAATGTATCTGCTACGACATTGGCCTTCCCAGGATGATACTGCAAGCTGACATCATAATCCACAAGAAGCTCCAGCCACCTTCTCTGATACATGTTAAGATCCTTCTGGGTGAAAACATACTTCAGGCTCTTGTGGTCGGCAAAAATCTCTACCCTATCTCCGTACAAGTAGTGCCTCCACAACTTAAGTGCAAACACCACTGCTGCCAGCTCCAAGTCATGGGTTGGGTAATTCCTCTCATGATCACGAAGTTGTCATGACGCATAAGCTATTACCTTTCCATGCTGCATCAGAACACATCCTAAACCTCTGCCTGAAGCATCATAATACACTGAAAATCCTCCGGTTCCATCTGGAAGCGTGAGAATAGGAGCTGTTATCAATCCTCGCTTCAACTGCTCAAAAGAACTCTGACACTCTGCTGTCCAAGCAAACTGCGCATCCTTGCGGGTCAACTGCGTCAATGGCGCTGAAATCTGAGCAAAGTCTGAAACAAATCACCGGTAATAGCCAGCCAATCCGAGGAAACTGCGAACTTCTGCAACTGTGCTGGGCACTGGCCATGACTCAATAGCCACAATCTTCTGGGGATCCACTTCTACTCCTCCTCGAGTGATGATATGACCCATGTACGAAATGCGATCGAGCCAGAACTCGCATTTACTAAACTTGGCATATGACTGGTGCTCTCTGAGGATCTGAAGAACTATACGGAGATGCTGCTCATGCTCCGCCTCACTTTTGCTGTAGACCAGAATGTCATCCAAGAACACAATCACAAACTGATCCAAGTAAGGCATGAAGATGCGATTCATGAGGTCCATGAATACTGCCGGCGCATTGGTTGCTCCAAAAGGCATAACAAGGAATTCCCAATGCCCATATCTCGATCTAAAAGCTGTCTTCGGGATGTCCTGCTCTCTGACTCTGATCTGATGATAACCTGAGCGCAAATCAATCTTTGAGAATACTGAAGCCCCCTTGAGTTGATCAAACAAGTCATCTATCCTCGGAAGAGGGTATCTGTTCTTGATTGTCACTGAGTTCAAGGTACGATAATCAACACATAACCTGGACGTACCATCCTTCTTTTTCACAAGAAGCATCGGGGCTCTCCAAGGCGATCCACTAGCACGAATGAATCCTTTGGTTCTGAGTTCTTCAATCATCTTGTACAATATCTCCAACTCTGACGGCGCCATCCTGTAGACTCTCTCTGATACTGGGGATGTCCCGGGAATCAAGTCTATAGTGAACTCGATCTCCCGCTCCGGAGGCATACCTGGAAGTTCTTCTGGGAAAACATCTGGAAACTCATCCACTATCCTGGGCAACTGAACTGCTGCTACTGCCATCCGCAATATCGGAGGAGAAGGCTCAACCTCGCCTCGAGAGAAAGAAAACTCTGGCTCTCCTGGAATGCTAAAAACAACCCTACCAATATGGCAGTTTATTCTAGCATACTGGTTCCTCAACCAATCCATCCCTAGGACCACATCATAATCGGCCATCGGAAACTCTATCAACCTAGCGGGGAATTCTCTACCGCTAACTACGATCCGACACGAGGAAAATACTCTATCTACTCCCACAAGTCCGTTACCAGTAAGTATATTGAGCCTTACTGATAATGACTCGGGCTCCAATCCTACCCGTGTCGCGAATCGTGCAGACATAAAAGAATGCGATGCACCAGAATCAAATAAAGCTGAAGCTGGAAAGGAGTTGACGAGAATAGTACCTGCCACTACCTCACCTGGTGCCAACTCTTCCTCCACGGTCATCACCATAGCCTGACCGTGCCCTCGGGGTGCTGGTCCCCTCTGCTGAAACCCTCGCTGCCTACTCTGACTCAAGGCCTGGGCTTGCGTATACTGCTGGGGGCTCTGTTGCTGAAATGCCTGGGACTGAGGCGGCAAGGGCCTCGGCAATGGATACTGCTGCTGGACCGGTACGGGTCCTCTCACCGAAGAACTAGAAAGGTTGGACGATGATGAACCACCCCTATTCGGGCAGGATCCAACCCTATGGTCTGGTGCTCCACAAGCCAGACATAATCCCTGTGCCCTACGGCACTCTGCCACCACATGGCCTGGCTTCCCACAATGAGAACAATCCACTACGGAAGATTGCTTCTGCTTCTGCTGCTGCTGAGGGTGCGTCGGAGTTGAATGCTGAACCGACGTTACTGAGGCCGCTCGCCTCGGAGCTCCAATAGTCCAAGCCCTGGCTGCCGGGGCTGGTGCTGAAGACTGATTCATCTGGCCGTGAGATCTCTTCCGACCCCCGGCCCTATCCACAATCCTCTGGGAGGTATACTCATGCCTCCGGGCTGCTCTCAAGACTGCATCAAAAGTCTGATGCTCAAACTGCTCGACTGCCAACAAGATCTCCAGGTGAAGTCCCTGCTGGAATCGTTGGGCCCTATCATACTCGGTTGCCACCAAGGTGGGAGCAAACCGACTGAGTCTGGAAAATTTGGCTGCATATCCGTCGACCATCCTGTCTCCTTGCTTCAGATTGGTAAACCTCATCTGCAGATCATACCGAGCCACGGCATCGAAATACTTGGTCTGGAATCTCTCTCTGAATACTGCCCAAGCAATGGGTGCTGCTAATCCAACGGCCTGCGCTTCCCACCAGCTGCGGGCAAGATCTTACAACTGCAGGTGCACAACGGCCACCTTCTCGTTCTCTGGGGTCCTGGCTGCTTCTAGAATTACTTCTGTGTCCTGAAGCCATGCATCTGCCGCGATAGCATCTTCACTACCGTCGAAGAATGAAGGGTTCAAGCGCTTGAAGCTGTTGGCAGCACTGTTACCCTGATGACCACCCCGGGTCAAAGCATCCGCCACTGCCTGGTGCAAGGCATCTCTAAGCCGGTCTTGGGAAGCTATCAAGGTCCTGACGAGTCCTACCAAAGTGCCGTCATCATGTTCTACAGGTTGAACTGGCTGGACTGGTGACTCTCCGCCAGAAGGCACGACTCTGGAGGCTACTCCGGAATGCTGGGCTTGATCTCCAGGTTGCTACTGGTCCGCGGGAGGTGCTCCGTCTTACTGGTCGGCCGGGTCAGGTACTATGCCGCTGAAGAAGACGACATAGGAAACAATAAGGAAGGACCAGGACAGAGCAACGATACAAGCTTATGATCAGGACAAGAATCCAGGGATTCAGAAGATACGAACAGAGATCAAGGACGAATACTGATTGAGACATCTATTCGGTAAACCCTCACATATCTTGATTTATAAGACCTGCATGGGCCACCACTTAAACCATGTCACGCCCCAGAACCAGAATACTGGAGAGCGGGGGCAGACATAGCCAGCTACGTATATTGAAATGGATTCCATCTCGCTATACGGTCACGGCTGTCTAGGATATATGAGGGTTTATCTACAAGCCAACAGTCTCTTAAGGTCATGAACAAGCCTAGTGTCTCAATCATAAGCAAGTAAGTAAGAGTCACAAGATGTATGATCATTAAATATACAATAATAAGGCGTCCCAAATATTATATATTCAGCTGATCATGAAGCTAGTCGTTACAAAATGTTAGGACTACCAAGAGTTTAGTCATACATGATCAACCCTAGGATTTGTCAATCATGTTACAGCCCGTAGGCAGACAGTAAGTAAGTGCAATCGAGCTAAATAGGTGCTCGTCGGCTAAACGCCTCAAAAGAATATTTTTACAATAGAGCGGAAGAGCCAAAAATAACCCACTCGTTGCCAGGGTTCCGTCTAGTGGCCACCATCTGGCTGGGAAGTCGGTAGATCCTCTGGAGTTGCTCCGAAATCTGGCCACACAAAATCAGCTGGGTCAGACCCCAGAAAGAGTAAGTGCCACAAAGGAGGCTTCACAAAAGAACTAAAACCAGCAATCAGCACAAGATATAAATATAAATAAAAATAAGGACTGGAATAAAAGAAAACATATCATGATGATATACGACGAGATAACCATGGAACTATTCAGATAGCCAGGTTACAACCCGTAAACCAAACAAGGACCGGGGTTGTAACCCTTCGTCTGAACGGAGCTTGGAATTCTCACCATTTCGGTAAAATAAATACATGCATTCTGTTCATTCAATAGTCTGGAACAGGGTCAGGGCAAGACTAGACTGGTTAGACTCCATCCAATCACTTTACGGCCAAGCAAGAATTACAGCTTGATACTTTAACTAACTAGGGTTGTCACAAGCCTAACTACTAACAAGATGCAGTGAGATTATTCCACAGCCACAAGCCCTGCAGACCATCCAGGTCACCCAGGTCGAGAGATTAGGGTTGAATTCAGGTGGGTACATCGTCCAGGAAATACATGTACCCTTAAGCAGTTTGAAGGGTGCAACACATGACAGTGTACTGGAAATGTGCCCTACTCGACGACAGGCTACAGATCCCAAGCGCGTCCAGGTAACGGGATTGCCTGTAGCTGGAAAATCTCTTCATGACTAATGTATTAATCTAGTTGTTAACCTTAGTCCATTTTAGTAGGTACTCCTGACCGTGGTACTCAGGAGTCCCCTCCTAGACATGATATAAGACATGACTGGATTATTTGTACAAGCACAATCGCCCACGGTGTCCAGGTTATTCATACAGGTCATGTCATGTCAGGTAGCCGTCGTAACAGCTTATCAAGATATAACATGTCAGGTTTATCATGTCAAGTGTACTTGTCAGGAGTGCGCCACGACGGACCACTATCAGGTCATGTCAGGTCATTATGTCAGGAGTGCACCACTACGGGTCACTATTGTGTCATGCTCAGGTATTATTTCCAAACATATTAAACAAATCCATGATTATCAAGTTCATGACAAAAGACGTAAGGATATAAAATGGACGTTAAATATCTAATAAAATATTAATATACAGGGCTATAGAAGATCAAGGGTAATCAGGCTACGCTCAAGCCAGGCTACGCTCAGGCTAGCGTACGCTCAGGTCTGCGTACCAAAGGATCCATACACTTCCAATGGGAAGCGTACGCAAGGGTCAGCGTACACAAGGGCACGCTCAAGCTACAGGTCAGCGTACGCTCAAGCTACAGGTCAGCGTACGCTCAAGCTAGCGTACGCTCAAGACACGCTACCAACAGCAGCGTATCAAGGCTAGTGTACGCTCACTAAAGAGCAGCGTACACAAGTCAGCGTACGCTCGCTAAAGAGCAGCGTACACAAGTCAGCGTACGCTCGCTAAAGAGCAGCGTACATAAGTCAGCGTACGCTCGCTAAAGAGCAGCGTGCACAAGTCAGCGTACGCTCGCTAAAGAGCAGCGTACACAAGTCAGCGTACGCTCGCTAAAGAGCAGCGTACACAAGTCAGCGTACGCTCGCTAAAGAGCAGCGTACAGCTCAGTGGCGTAAGCTAAAAAGCTAGCTCACTGTTCACTGTCTTCTCCAAATGGCAAGAACAGCAAGAACTCTAAAGTTGAATCTAAGCTTCAATTGTCCAAATCTTGGTCAAAATAAGTCCGAATCCAACTTTCCAAAGGTTAAAATTGGGTAGAATGAAATTCTCTAAAACATGGAACCATCAAAACTTGAAAACAAGCAAGTTTGATAGATCAAAACACCAAAAATCCGAAAATAGCAAAACTCTAGATCTACAAGAATTAAAGCCTCAAAATGGAAAATGACAAGTTCTAATGTGGTTTAGAATCATGAGGAGAAACTAATGAAACCATCAAAAGGAGTTCTCTTGTGGAAGCAAGTTGCACTTGCCTATGGTGTTCTTGGTTGGTGGAGAAGAGTAATGGTGGGGGAAGGAGAAGTAAATGAGAATTATGGAGGAGAGAGAAGGTTGGTGGGGATAATAAAGAGGGGTTGTGGTGGAAATGAAGGAGAAGCATAGGCTAAGGTGTTCCACCCTTGGCCCATGATGAACCAAGCATTGGGCCGGCCGAACCAAGCCAACCCAAACCGAGAGTAAACAAGCCAAGCCAAACCAAGGAGATATGCAATTACAAGATAAAATACGTATACGTATTCCAAATACGTAATACGAACAACAGGCATTACAATTCCCATTTGGATAGGATTAAGAGTAATTTAAAACCTCAATAGATAATACCATATTAATTAAATTAATTTAATAAATCCAAATCCAAATCTAAATTCAATTTAAATCTAAGTAATTTACATCCTTTAGTTTAAAAATAAGATAATTCAAATCCCAAATATTAATTTAAATAAATCTAAAATTCAAATCAAGATTTAAATCGTCACAAAAATTTCAAAATACATTTTCCAAAATACTAATAATATTAATTTTGAAAATAATAAATATTTAAATATCTTTTTGAATAATAAAATATTAATATTAAATAATTTCGAAAATTAAAATATATATTTAAGTATTAATAGGAAAAATTTTAAACTACATTTTTTACTAATTTGGATAAAACAAATTTTGAAAGTAAACATAATAATCAAATCTTTAAAATACCTTCTTGGTAAATTACTTTTAATAAAAATAATTATTATATATCTTATTTTGAAACCACCATTGATAATAAAATCAAAAAATTATTTTTCTAAAAAGATGTTACTCGCACATATTCGCACTCAACGAGAAAATACGAAAATTGTAAATTCTCGTACGATGTACAATACGACGATGCATTGTATAAATACAAAAAAAAATCAGTACTAACAATATAGTAAAAATTTAGGGGTTTTACAACTAAATAAAATAAGTAGACTTTGATATGTTGATAGAACTTCCTGTACTGGTCGTTTCTCCTCTAGAAGCAATCTCATATTCCATAGCCTAGAGTAGCAGCATTATTGCTTTTACCTTTTGGGACTGGCCATGAGAGTAACATTCTCCATATTTACAGTTTTTGTTTCTTCTTCTTGAAATTGGTACTTTATGTTGTACCCCTTTGGTACTCTATGTTTATGTGTTTTTCCAAAGTCACTTTTATAGTTTACTTCTGTAGATAATCAGTTGCTTCTCTATCAGTAGAGTGGCCTCTCATTGGTCATTTTTCAGTTCGAAGCATATAATATAGCCAATATTTGATAGCATAATGCCTTCTACTGATGCATTATGTTACCTGTCTCCTGGTAAATAATATTTTGATGTTTGATAGTTTCAGCTACTATTTTTGCTCATACGACCCCTGGACATGGAGCATTTAACCAAGCTTATTAGTTATGCTTAGCATATTCATTTTTAGTAATGATGTCCTGCTTGTTCACGTATCAAACAGTTACACCTTACTCTGCTCCTTGTAGTTCAGTCTCTAGCTACTGTCTAGAACTCCATATGATAGAGTATCAGTCTATCTTCCTGTTCAGCCATCTGTCCATCTCGTTCAGTCCCCAGATTATCCATATATGTTTCAGTCCCATATATATACTTAGCATCACTTACCTAGAGTATCAGTCCTCACTCACTTACTGTATAATCCATACCATATGCTTAACCTCCTATTTGTATCAATTGATGTTTATGCAAAAGATGAATTCAGTTGGGAGGGATTCCTGACTTCAGTCTCATTTACCACATGTCCAACTCAACCCTTTCCGTCTACTGATCAGTCCAGGAATGTGAGAGGACTCGAGTGAGTGTGGATTAAGGTCAGTCCATCTTATGGACCCAATACCATCATTGACTAGTCCACAATATAATGTACTGTCCCACATTCTTAATGACCAGACCTGCAATATGTTTCAGTCCATATGAATATGTTTGATCAGTCTAGGCTTAACATTTGTGTTCAGTCCTTGACTTTTAGTCATCAAATTATATATGTGCAGTCCACCTGAGTTTTGGCATGTATCAGCCCAGATATTATTTGTTTCAGTCCAATATGTTATCTATATGACTTCTAAGGTTCAGTTCCATATAGGCATGCCCTTTAACATTCAGTCCCAGAAGGTGTTCAGTCCTCTCTAGACTTGTATCAGCTATTCCCAGTCATGAATTAGGAGTATATAGCTATAGAGTGTAAAGAGGTGTATCCATACTTGGTATTTTGTATCTCGACGCATGGGTAGTGTCCCATCTGTGGGTAATACCTACAAGTCGTATACAAGTTCAGGAGAGACCTACTCCTAGTAAAGTATATCAAGAACTTTAGTAAGGAAAATACAGAGTTAAGTTCATAGGTTATATAATTATTAGAGTGCACCAGGTGTAAATGATGATGTGTGGAAGCATAAGTTTCAGAAATGGGAAGCAATAGGCTGCCTTTGAGTAGCAATTGGGTAAGAGAATTGACAATAACAACAGTAGCACCAATTATTGCAGGTTACCGAGTACAAGTCACATGCAATGGGGAAAAGTATAACTCAGTCCTATATACATATATGGGTAAATGGATGAGAAACCTATAAGAACCTATATCTACAGTATATGATACCATGTTAATAATTGTCAAATAGAAAAATATCACAGGCAAACCCCGGGATATATACATATAAGTATGGGAAGAATTAAGAATGGGGTAGTAACCATATAGGTATAAGTTTGTCATGCAAACCAAGCCAACCCATCTCGCTAAGGTAAAATCAGACTTAGCTTAGACCCAAAAACCTAAAACTCAATTAGATAGGACGTTCTTGTTTTCAAAATTATCTATTGACATTGTAAATTTATAAATAGGTTCCTTGGACATTGACTCAGCACTTGATCCTTGTCCACAGCTCAGGACCACAGGCAAGTGCACTCTCTGATTGCTTCCAATTCTTATAGTCTTGTTCAGTATATATTATACATATGCCCTTGCTTGATTGACACGATGGACACACGAGATAGTATCATGGACCCCATTTATCATGTTCTTGTCCTATTTTATCATTGTGTTTTGTGACTTGACTGGGCCCATGTATACTGGTCGGGACAGAGAAATATCTTAGTAGGCGTGTGAACTACCTATTCCATCCCAATATGTCTAATCTTGACTGATAGCAGCTGTACACGACACGTGCATGGTGCTGTATTTACCCCTGAGCCGTTCACAAGTCGAAAAGGATATTTCAACACACTTAGATAGTAGTCTTTTATTATTTCTTTATATTTCACCATTTGCTATGTCACTATGCTTTTACATTCCTTCTAGTTGACATACCACATTTTGCTATTCATACTTTCATTCTAGATATACTCTATCATAGCTTACCTTCTAGTTTATTTCCATATATGCTATATCCATGCACTGTCAAATCTATTATGATGCGGATAGCTTTTCAGTTTGTGTGCTTGTTCCATTCCTGACTAGATAACCAACATTTTAGGTGATGAGTTAGAGGATTTATGTACTACGTATTATGAGCATACTGCAGATCCTAATTTTGGCGCACAGGGCGAACTGGAGGCTGCCTACACAAAGTTACCTACTACAGATGATTTTTAGGAGATTTATGTAGCATTCTCACATATTGGATTAGTTTGAGATTTTAGATTGTTATTTCTATTTTGTGACTCATGAGTTGGTTTGTGTCTGTTCTTTAGTACATTCATCTTTGGGGACTATGTCACTTTATATTTTCGATCTATGTTGGAGTTTGTCAGAATCATTTATCCTCCTCTCCAAACTGTGATATTTTATATATTTTATCTCGTTTTGAACTATTCCGTGATTTGGTTTAAATTGTGCAAATACATATAAATTGTGTGGTTGTTTTATAAATGTGGAGATGACTAGACAGCGTAATACCGCTGACTCTGCGGTGTAGGCTGGACGTATCCACGAATCGTGCCCAAATAGTGGGTGCGGGTCGTGACACGCATCAAGCCTTGTGTCGTGGAAACGTGCCGTGCACACATTCGACTTTGAACAACCAAGTTCTTTTGGGTGCCTAGACTTATGCCACAAGCTGTGCGGTACAACTTAACCCGTAGGGCGAGCAAAGGCTATGCCAAGCCTTTGACGATAGGAATGTGCATGCTTTATCAAGGATTTATGCGGGCGATGCCTATGACTTAGGCTAATTCATAGCTTTATGGCAAAGACCAACTTTCCTTCTCCCAAGCCACGGGACGAAGGACTGAGTGCCATTTTGAAAGCCATCGTGCAACACTTCTAAGCCGACCGTGGGACCTTTTTTCATGTTCTAACTTAGTTTGATCTAAGTTGGGATTATTCCCTTAGCTATGTGGATTTGTCTTTTTTATCATCAAGCCTACTCGTGCATTTTGAAAACTTTTGTTTTATTAGTGCGAAGGCCGAGCCGAGGCAAGTTCATCGAAGCCACCCACCTGAGCGAGGAGTCGCCTCGACCGAGCGGATCTTCGAACAGCCGTTGTATGGCTAAATCCAAATGTTGTTGGCATTTTGATTCCTCCGATTGACTGAACGGGATGGGGTACTACATTATACACCACTAAGAAAAAGTTTTGTCCTCGAAACTAACTGAGTACACTTATCGACTTATAACTTGATTCATCATCCAACGATTCTCGTACACATTCTTCCTATACATTTCTTCAATCCGGGCCACGCTCGTACTTTGGTTATCTTTCGATACGAACAACTATATCTCAACTTGGGTAACTTACACTCATCGCGCACACGGACAACTCAGTTTTAGGCAAACCACCTGATCACCAAACATTCAAGTTTGTCTCAAATCTAATGATCACACTACCATCAATATTTCTTCGAAACACAATTTCAAAATCCTCGATACTTTTTCCGTTCCTCTAGTCTCACTTGAATTCAACGTATCAATTAGTTGTATCGTACACATATTTAAGGTGTCCCCAAAATATATGCATTTCAGCCAAGCCTTGTGATAGTGAATCCAATCCCACCTATCTGATTCTTCCTTTCAATCCTGAAAACCAATCGTACTGATGCTATCTCTCGAAATAGGGACGTCTCGCTAACCGCTAGGCTATCTCTCCAGGCTAAAGTCAATCGTTAGTATTGGAATCATAGTTCCCAAAAAATAATATCAACACTGACCCCAATCCTAAGGTCAAACCAAAGTTGATAGTACGGGGTTTTCTACCCAAGCTCGTATCACTCCAATTTCTAAACTTCGAGCATAGATTTCTCCTATTCGCACTTACAACACTTAGTTCAAGGGGTCCGAGTCGTTCAGCAAAGCCATCCTACGGTAAGTCCCGTTCATCTATTTCCTCGATATATCAATTTCGCTCATTCAACAAGCAATTCGCATAGTCTATCTCTTCGAGTACGTTTGATATAATCTACCTATCCAAGTCAAGTTCACCACGAGACGATTTGTCAGTAAACCATAATTCTCATTTCATGTTCCCTAAGTCGTTTATCATAATTTACGTAATCGATCACAATGTCGTCTAGCATAACAATATGTCATGTCCCAATCTCATGTCAGTCTAAATATCCGTGGTGGACATGAAATCACCATGCCACGCACCACAGGATAACCGTTCTCATCGGGACGTAACTCTTGCTTTAAGTCTAAACTAATTCATTCTCGATATGCAGATTAGAACTCAATCCTCAAGTTTAATTAATCATCAATCATAAGTCCGACCAATCCTCAAATTCACCTTTGCATCAAATCACAAGTTGAAGCATACAAATTGCTACGCCCTAATTTTTCAAGTTCGATCATTCCTGTGACATGAATTACCATGTCAGCGCTCACGCAGAACGATCACCCTAAATCTGACGTTACGCATGTGCGGGGCTGGTGTTGCGCTTGCACAAGACAAGAACGTCGACATTGTGGCTATCGTCGAAGCAATCAAGATATTTTCTTTTCATCCAAACATTCCTTTCAATCAAAATCCCCAAGTATAGCATCCATCGAAACAATAACATTTTACACGGTCATCATTTTCCGGCTCAGAGTACCCCCGAGTTATCGCATATCGATCTTTGATACGCCTCAATACCATCGATGATATGCGTAACCTGACGATCTTTATTTGCAACGAATTCTGAGTCGTACGACTAATGCTATTGTCCGAACAGGATAATCTCCTCAATATTCAAGACCAAATTCGATCATTATCCCCAAACTATTCCTATGGTCAATTCATTTAAAACCATAATCACATATTTTCATCCATCTATATCTTATGTCATCAATCAACATCTTTCCTCAATTCACGTTGTCTTATGCTAACACAAGTCATCGAGCAACATCTATCCCAATTTTTTATAGTCATTTTCAATATTCGAATCATTCCCATGCACTCTATCATCCGATCGTGCTAAATTTTCGTATACGATTCATATCGATTTCCTCTATCAAGTCATCCGTTCGCTGCATCTTAACTTTTCTTCGATTCAGTTTCATCTACTCAATCATTTTGCATTTGATACTTGCACAATCACAATCTCGTGCGTGTTATCCCTAGTTTGTTCGAATCAACTTATCAAACTTCAAGACTACACTTTTACTCAATGATACTCAATCTAAGGCTTTGTGTACTCGTCGCTTGATGATAGACTCATTGGCGCCCCGCATCCTCAATCGATTGACGTCCCCAAAACTATCCAATACACCACTCAAGGATAAAGTCATTCGACAAATCCTCAAAACAAGTTTCGAATCATAACTAATTACTTTGAATTTTTGTTCAAGACATTCCTCAAATTCTAAGCACGCACATCTATATTGCATCGACGATAACATTGTCTGATGGCACCCCTATTGATAGTCATCTCGTATTCTATTAATCAAGTTAAACTCATTCACATTTCGATAACGATTCGAATTCTGCACATGACTTCTCTACGGTCGACACAATTCTTAGTGTATATGCCTAGCCTGACTTAGCCAACCGTACTTTATACGAACCATCTTTTGTTTTCGTCAAAAATTGTTCTCATACGATTTGCAAATTACATAGACTTATTGTATGGACATCCCGTAGGACATTTGAGACAGAGCACACCAACGATATCGAATTGCAGAGACAATATCAGAGTTTGCGGAACATAATTGAGAGTTAAGGAATTCAATCGAAAGTCCAAGGACGTAAAGGCTCTGATACCATTATATCACGCCCCGGTCCCGTAGGACCGATCGTGCTCGCTAAGGCATGATGCCGCACGAGCCTAGATTGCGCTCGTAAAAGACGGGTTCTATAATAGCCGATTACAACAGCTTGCGACGGGGTCGTCGCACAGAAGTCCCAAGCAGAGACATTAAATAACACCAGCAGAAACTTGAAGCAAAATACAAGTCATTCAAAATTGCCCTTTTATTGATATTTGAAACAAAGGTTACAATGTGGCATGAGGCCATGATTACAATCACTCAGTCTCACTTTTCTCACAATACAAGTCACTCAGCTCTCTCATCTCTTAGTACAATTTGACGAGCCAGCGGATGCTTCAGATAGGCGATGTCCATACATTATGTCCCGTATAAGTCAAGGCTCCATGCGGTCGTGTGCCTCGAAATGCCAAGGAACTCCATGCCTCGACGCATCCAAGCGAGCTCCGTGCCAACGAGCTTCTACATGTTCCTATATTACTGTGTAGGTGTCAGTACTCAACTGTACTGGTGGAGTGAGATCCTCGCCCACCCATACTCAACTGTAGTGCCGCTTCCATTACAACGTTCGCTGCTGCTGGCGCTGGCTTCTTCGCTTACGGCTGTGCCACACGAGAAGCCCGACCTCGCCTGGCCGCTCACGGTGGTACGCAGGGGGGAGCCGGTGGCCGGGTGCCGCTGCCGATCCAGCGTACGCATAGTAGGATTAACGTGTGGCCTCCACTCCTCGATGAGAGCATTCACGTGCGCATCTTCTAGGTGCAGTCCCCCTACAGCAGCTCGAAGAAGGGGATGGTGGTGTAGCAGCAGCTCGTGGCACCGAGCATGGTGGGGTACGAGTAGCCCATAGGGACGGGCATGGGCATGCCCATGGTTGATCCAGAAAGAGAGGTTGCGGTAGAAAAGCTAGGTTGTAGGGTTTGCATTTAGACTTAGGAATCTACATGTGGAATGGATGGGCTGCTGTTGGGCTTGGAAGAGATTAGGAAGGGAAGGTTTGGAGCTAGGGGCATTTTAACATAGGAACAAAATATACATGCATAAATAATCCACAATACATATAGGTATACACATATCCTTAAAAGAAACATATTCTACATACTTGTATATACTCCAACTTATATATGTATATATTTCCAAATCATATATTTATTTATATATGTAATCTAAATAATATGCATATATTCTAAATAATATATATACTCTAAATAACATGGGCCCTATATTATATATTTACACACTCCAGATTATACCATGATTATCCATTCATCTACTTACGCTAGTGACAAGTCAGATTAGGCTAGGTTATAAATATGTATCGGTATTTAAATCCCAAACTCAATTAATAATTATAAAATTATGAATACTAGCATAATAATACTAAAGAGAAAATGGAGAGGGGTCTACAATTGCGGAGAAATAAGGATTTGATGTGTGATTATGGGTGTTGGGTGTTTGATTGGGTCAGAACTGGACTGGAGCGATCATGACTACAATTTAAGTCATTTATGATCATTGATAAAATAATAGCATGCAGGGGCTCAATTTGATGGCACACAAGTGGCATGCACGTAGTAGTCTAAAAATGGGTCAAAACCGTATATTGGGTTGGTTAGGTTGGATCGATGTCGAACCCAAAATCAAATTGGAAGTTTGGTCAAGAATTACGATAGATGGTCAAATGGCCTAAATTTACCTAAAAGTTGTGCGATATAAAAAGAATACATGAGAACAAGTTTGAGTGGGACATAATATACCAAAATGAAGATAATGTTGTCTACTACAAACTCATGAGAGAAGTTTTTAGAGATTGACATCTCTGACGCTCCAAAAATCAAAGTCACGAAAAAGAATATTTAATGATAAAAATAATTAAAAATAAAATATTTATTGAAAATAAATCATTTAGAAAATTTTAAAATAAACCCTAAAATTCAGGGGTCTCACAGCTCCTGCTCAGCAGCCGCAGCAGCATCAGGCGAGGCCTGGCTCAGTGATGGATTTCAAGACAATGTTTTCTCGAGAGTTCAAGGGGACGGAGGGGATCCTTTATGCCGATGACTAGATAGAGGATATAGAGAGGAGTTTGCAGTTGGCCCAGATTCCGAAAGGGTTGCGGGTAGCAGCAGCAGCTAGTCAGCTCTTTGATATCGCACTGACTTGGTACCGTATAGATCCTCGATTGACTGTGACGGGTCTGACGTGGGATACCTTCAAGAGACTATTCAAGGAGAATTTCTTTCCTGACGTGGCTCTCAGTGCACTAGAGGGCTAGTTTGTGGGATTAGTGTAGGAGAACTTATCAGTTGACGAGTACGCAGCAGAGTTCTTCTGTCTGAGCCGGTTCGCCAAGAACATGGTTCAGGATGCTGGGGAGAAGGCCCAAAAGTTCAAGAGGGGCCTGAACCACAGAGTCAGATCTCGTACGTCTGGGCGTTGCCCGACGACATTTAAGGATATCCTGATTGACGCTCAGATCGCAGAGGAGGACTTAGGCCTCAGGCCAAAAAGGAGCAGCGATGCTATGGGTGATGGTTCCAGTACAGGACCGGCCAAGCGTCCTCAGATTCAGCAGATGTCGTTCCACCAACAACATTAGCATCAGCATCAGCAGTACCATGCACCAGCATGTGCGCATCCTCAGCAGGTGCAGAAGCAGGTTCCTTAGTGTGCCTTCTGCGGGAAGCCACGGCATACCCGGGAAGTCTGTAGGAAGAAGTTGGGCGCTTATCTGTTCTGTGGAGCGTCCGACCACCAGTTGAAGGATTGTCCTGCTCGTCCAGTTCAGGGAGGTCAGGCTAGAGCACCTCATGCTTGAGCTCCAACGAGACCTGCTATTCAGCCGAGGGGTCCGCCACTTCCGATCCAGCAGTAGCATTTTGCCCAATATTAGAGGGAATCACCCTTAGGCAGAGCATTCGCACTGACGATCGCAGAGGCTAAGCCCGTATCAGACGTGGTGGCAGGTTCTGTTCTTCTCGATTCCTTTCCTGTATTAGCTTTGTTTGACTCAGGTGCTACACACAGTTTTGTATCTGTCTCTTTTGTTCTTAGACATAATATTATTGCTGAACATCTGGGTAGGACTTACAAGATTATGACCGGGAAAGGCATTATCCGAGTCAATAATATTTGTAAGGGGCAGAGAGTAATACTGTAGAGGAGGTAGAGTTTTGTTTAGACCACCAGGAGAAACAAAGTTTGAGTTCGCAGAGGGACAACTGAGCCGAGAGATGGTTTCTATGGAGCTATGTTGGAGGGACAGGAGTTGCCACATCTATTGATAGTAGGATTTTTGGATGTTTTCCCTGATGAGTTGCCGAGAATGTCACCGGACAGGGACGTTGAGTTCTCTATAGACTTGGTGCCGAGCGCTGAGCCTATCTCACAGCACGTCTATAGGATAAACAACAGTGAGTTAGCATAACTGAAGAAGCAAGTCGACGAGCTGCAGGACAAAGGTTTCATCAAATCCAGTTCTTCACCTTGGGGCACTCTTTTTTTGTTTGTACCAAATAAGGATAGGACGGTACGCATGTGTATCGACTACAGAGTGCTCAACAACCTCACTATCAATAACAAGTACCCGTTGCCGAGGATTGACGATTGTTCGATCAGTTGAGCGGTACGAAGGTATTTTCAAAAATAGACTTGAGGTCCGGTTACCATCAGCTGAAGGTGAAGAGGGAGAACATTCCGAAAATGGCTTTTTGAACTCGGCACGGCCAGTACGAGTTCACTGTTATGCCATTTGGGTTGACCAACACCCAAGCAGTATTCATGAACTTGATGAACAAGGTATTCTATTAGTACCATGACAAGTTTGTGGTGGCCTTCATAGATGACATCTTGATCTACTCGAAGACGCCAGAGGAGCATGAGGAGCATATGCGAATTGTGCTAGAGACTCTCAAAAAGGAGCAACTCTATGGGAAGCTATCGATGTATGAGTTCTTCCTTGGGAAGGTAGAGTTCTTGGGTCATGTTGTGACCGAGAAGGGGATCTCAGTGGACCCGAAGAAGATTTTAGCAGTTGAGTCTTGGTCTACGCCAAGCTCAGTTGCCAAGATTTGGAGCTTTTTGGGTCTGGCAGGCTACTACCGGAAGTTCATTCAGGACTTCTCTCAGATTGCAAAGCTGATGACTAGACTCACCAGGAAGGACATAGAGTTCATTTGGACCGAGGAGTGTTAGGCCGCCTTTCATGAGTTGAAGAAGAGGTTGACCACAGCTCCTATCTTGACGTTGCCATTGGGGGCAAGTGGATTCATTATCTACAGTAACGTATCTGGGAAAGGCTTGGGTTGCGTTCTTCAGCAGCACGGGAAGGTGATTGCCTATGCATCCATACAATTACATCCTCATGAGAAGAACTACCCTACCCATGATCTGGAGTTGGTAGCTATTATTTTTGATTTGAAGATGTGGAAGCACTACCTGTACGGAGACTGAGTTGAGATCTTCATGGATCAAAAGAGCTTGAAGTACGTGTTCACTCAAAAGGAATTGAACATGAGGCGGAGACGGTAGCTTGAGCTGATAAAGGACTTCGATATCTCATTGCAGTACCATCCAGGGAAGGCCAATATAGTTATCGATGCCTTGAGCAGGTATCCGGTCGCTATGTATTTGACGTCAGATCGTCATATATTGGCAGATCTGGATAGTTTGGGTATCGAGGTGATCGTTCCGGGGATGGAAATTCAGATGTGGGGCTTACAAATTTAGTCTGAGTTGATGGACAGAGTCAGATCAGTGCATTATGATGATGTAGCCCTGAGGAGCATCAGGGAGCAAGTGCATGCAGGATTGCTAGACGATTTCTCTATAGCCGAAGATGGATCACTGAGGCATGGTACTAAACTGTGCATTTCGAGTGGAGAGCTTCATGAGGAGGTTCTTCAGGAAGTGCATCGTTCTCAATACTCTATGTATTCTGGAGCCAACAAGATATACAGAGACCTGAGAAAGCATGTATGGTGGTATGGCATGAAATGAGAGGTACCTCAGTTTGTATCTCGATGCTTGGTATGCCAGCAGGTGAAAGTCGAGAGATAGAGTCCAGGTAATTTGCTTCAGCTACTACCCATTCCAGAGTGGAAGTGAAAGCACATCACTATGGATTTTGTGCCCGAACTTCTACGATCTCCGGGAGAAAAAGACGCGATTTGGGTCATCGTTGATAGATTAACCAAATTGGCCCACTTTTTGCCTTTTAAGGTAGCATTGTCTACGGAGAGGTTGGCAGAGTTGTACGTGTGACAGATAGTCAGATTGCATGGAGTTCTGGTGAGCATTGTCTCGGATCAGGATAATCGCTTCACTTTCCACTTTTGGAGGAGTTTACAGGCTAGCTTGGGTACCCAGCTTAAGTTCAGTACCGTATATCACCCCTAGATAGACGGGCAGTCAGAGATGAACATTCAAATGCTCGAGGATATGCTTCACACTTGTGTGTTAGATCTCGAGGGTTCTTGGGAAGACCATCTCCACCTGGTAGAATTTGCTTACAATAACAGCTATCAGGCCAGTATAGAGATGTCGCCATTCGAGGCTCTATACGGACGGAGTTGTCACACTCCCTTATCATGGGACGATGTCGACGAGAGAGTATTGCTTTGTCCAGAGATGGTAGTGGATACAGTTAAGAAGGTCAGGTTGATCAGGGATAGACATCGGGTGGCTCAGGATAGGCAGCGACATTGGGCCGATAGCTACCGAAGACCGTTAGAGTTTGAGGTATGGTTTTAGTTTTTCTGTTTATGTTTGCTTGTGACTGTTTGCTTTAGCAGTTTGTGTCGAGTCTTGTTTTGTGACTAGGTTTGAGATATGGTGTTCCTGAGGATTTCTCCAATACAGGGCACGATTCGCTTTGGCCGGGAAGGAAAGCTTAGTCCGCAGTTCATCGGACCTTTCACTATTCTTGAAAGGGTCGGTGCAGTGGCCTATCGACAAGACTTGTCGCCTATGCTCGAGGTGAGTCTACCTAGGAGAGAAAGGATGACATACGGAAGCGATACCCTTATTTCTTTGAGCCTTAAGGTATTGTTCTCTTTATTTTGGCTTGTATTTCTTATGCTAGTTTGCTCTAATTTTGAGGGCAAAATTTTATTAGAAGGGTAGATTTGTCACTACCACAATCCTAGATAGGGATATTTTTGTCAATTTATACTATTATATCACTTGAGTGTTTATTTTATTAAATATTATGAAGGTTTTATTTATTGTTAGTTTAGACTATTAATTGAACCTTAACTTGTCAACCCAATTAGACTAGACATGACCACTTGAGCCCACAACCTAGGATGAACAGAACTAGCCTCATTTAAGTCATGTTAGGCTTAGTTTAGACAAGAAATTAATCTCACACTTAGAGCACAATTTACCCTTCAATTAGAAGAGTGTTCATGATAACTTGAAAGGGCAAAATGGACATTTTAGAAGGGGTTTAGGGCTTCCATTGTTGGCTAGTTATTAAGAGCTATTAAACCATCTTCTTCATTCCATTAGAGCCTCCATAAACCCTAAAGGAAGCCTCCTCCATTTTCATGCATTCCCACCATTAAAACTCTTCCAAATTCTTCCAAAAACTTCCCAAACCTTCATTATACAAGGCTAGAAGCTTAGAGACCAAGGAGCTCATAGGGAGTAGTCCAAAGGAGGAGGAGATTGTGTCAAGCTTGACACAAGAGCATCCCTAGAAGACTACATTGGGAAAACAACCACCCAATAGGTAAAACCCTTGTTATTTTGATAGTTTGAGATCCTTCTTCATGCATGACACATGTAGGAACAACCATATTGGTTAGGGGTACCCATATGGAGATGAGAAAGGCTCTAAACCTCATTTTGTGAATTTTGTTTGGGGTTTTTGTGCCCTCCTTGGAGAAATCCGAGGAGAGCCCCCCAAGTGTTTGTTAAAATGCCTAATAAACTATTTTTGACTTTGTATTCATTTTTATGTCCATGGATGGGTTGGTTGATCATTTGGTAGGCATCTCCATTGATTTCCTAGTCTAAATCACTAATGTATATACATAAATAAGAGTTCCATATGTATGTTATATATATGCATGCATGTATTAGTAAGTGAAGTGGTATGGTGGTGTATGCTAATGAGAGGAAGGATTTGGACCTTGATACAACAGGTTATTTTGACCTGTGTTTTGATGGTTCAGGTTGGGGGCTTAACCCTATCTCGATCACTGCAGGTTTCTAATGCACTTGGCCATTCCATATGCCATGGGGCAGTGAAGGTTATATGTGCATTTCCTTGGAGAGCTTGGTACTGTCAGTGAGACAATGGGGGGTCGGGTCAGGGGGCATTTGGGTTCCTGCCATGAGTGTCAGTCAGTTGGGACTGACTTAACCCTCACACTTGGGTACAAGAATTGATTCATTGGCCTTAGGCTCTAGGCCATAGGTCCATCTCTTTTGGCCTTGTTTTGGCCACAGAGCAATGGCAGTGGTTAAAGGTTTGTGTATCAATAGTAGGAAGATAGTGAATGTGAGTTTGGATACATATGTATCAGTGGGCAGTAGCTTAAGCCTTGACTTGACTGTACTGCTGTAGGCAGCATGTGACATTGGCCATAGACTTTTGGCCATTGGCCTATATCATTTTGGCCATAGGCTATTGGCTTGACACTTGACCAATTGGCCTATTTCCTGTGAGCCCTAGCCTTGTGTATTGAGTGTGTGTCAGAGGTCTTAGAGTATCAGTAGGTACAGGGGGTAGAATGTAGTATCTTGGTTTTTGTTAGTGTGTTATTATAGGTTAATGAGTTAGTATATATTAGTATCAGTAGTGTAAGATAGTGTATTAGTGTTTTAATGTATTAGTGTTATGTATGTAACCAATCGGTTAAGTTCAGTTAAGATTTGGGGGTCTGAGGGGTTAGAATGTTAAGTATCTAAGTTAGAATGTTATTTCAGAGATTTGTGAGTGTGTGTGTATTTTTGATAATGTAATTTACCTACTGATTTGTGACAGGGCCTTTGCTGTGGCTTTGCATTTAAAGTGGCTTTGTATTTGCATTTCTTGGCCTTAGCTTGCTTTGCCTTGCATTACTTAGCAAGTAGCAGCAGCAAAGCAAGCAGCAGCAGCAACAAATGCAAGCAGCAGCAGCAGCAATGCAAGCAGCAGCAACAACAAATACAAGCACATACAGTAGCAGCTGTATTAGCAGCAGGGTAATGCAATGGCATTATATTTGCAGCAGTTTGCTCTGCATTAGCAGCAGCATCATGATTTGCCTTGCTGTATAGCAGCAGGGGATCCCCCCTTGTTGGACAGTGTGGTTTTAGGCCATATGGCTACTTGGAATAAGTAGGGGGTATTGGTATCAGTTAAGGTTGGATTGAAAAGAGGTAATGTGGTTTCCTAGGTAGGTAATGGAAGATTACCTATTAGCCTAAGGTATAGATGATTACCTATTAGCCTAAGGTTTTGGCTTACCTACTCTAAGGTATAGGTATTACTAGGATAGTTAAGTAGGTATCTCATATATAAGTATGTATACATGGTAATATTAGGCTATAGGATGTTTATAGGAAGGTAAGGACTTGAAAGGGGACAACCTAACCAGGGTTGGCCAAGGTTGACCAGTTTGACTGAAGGTCAAGAGTCAATATTTGACCTAGATTTGACTAGGGTTTGACCAGGGTTGACCAGTTGACCAAAAGTCAACTATGAGTCAAACTTGACCTAGTTTTGACCTAGATTGCATATCTCACGCACTAGAAAACTATGTTTAACACTGTTAAACCCTATTTAACATATGTATATCTTATCTATAGGTTTTGTGATTCCACTTTGAGCCTCGATTCATATTGACTGCTCAGGACCGCAGGCGAGTATATTCTCTGATAGTTTTTATTGCTTTGATATTTCCTATATCTGTTTCATTGTAGTATTTTACTTGATTCTCGACATGAGGATACACGGACTAGTATACGTTGGATCCCATCATGAGATGTTGTTCCCGGTTAACCTGGTATATTGGTACTTGTTCGATATTGTTTTTTGTACTTGTATAGACACCGATTTGGGAGTGGGCTAGCCCCCTGCTCTTTGAATTCTGTGTCATGACGTTTCATGGTTAAATCTATTATACTATTCGGGGGATTGGGGAGTTACTGGAGGTTATGTGATCAATACCCTACTTGTTTACTACTTGTGCATAGCTTACCCTCGCCACACCTAGGGTGTAGTCTGACCTGATATTACTTGTGCATAGCTTTTCATTGTGGCCAGACTGATCCTTTATACTTGTACTTATGTATAGCTGGTCAAATGGAACATTCTGATATGGACCCAAGCCGATCACATATATCTTAAGACACCATTATACTTATATTGTACTCAGATTTGCCTGTATCACTTTACATTCCAGTTTTACTATATATTCTCTCACCATGACATGATATTCAGTTTACCTCATACTTTTTATTTCCAGTCTTGGTATTCTACCTTGTATTTTACTATAATTGTTTCTTATAGTATTTGTCAATTTAATGGAACTGTTGTTGGCGTTTGTACTTTGCTCCAATCCTGACTGCATAACTATTTTTCAAAAGGCTTAGAGGTTGATTGCACAACCTTCTATGGATTTGGAATAGATGGTGACTTTGATCAGGACTTGCCCTTGGAGACGGTGCTCATAGAGGACGCGCTACCAGTAGTGACTTAGTTTAACTAGGCTTTATGGGACTTGTATTCCAGATTTGATACTTTGGGTCTATAGTATTTATTTTGGGATTTGTACTATGTCTTAAATTCTAAACTTGTGAGTTTGTGACTCTGCTACTATTCCAGACTCTATCTATTTCATCTTTATTTTCTATCACATTTATCATGCTTATCTTTCTCTAGATTCATGTGATTGAGTTATGTTATTATATTCCTTCGTGCGGAGATGACAGGTTTATATTCTATATTGTTGATGTTAGATGTTATAGATGACCTATACAGCATTCTATTGCCGATACTGCAGCGTAGGCTGGATGTACACACGTGCTCGTGCCCCTAAACCGGGTGCGGGTCGTGACAACCATGCCGTTCCCTCAGACGCGTGCTACCACCGCATCAGCAGTAGCAGCGATAATGACAGTCGCATCAACCGTCGTGCCGCCCCGTTGCCGCCTACAACCACCGCCATGTGCACCGCCACGGCAGCCGTGTCGGCCGCCGACCTGCACCCATGACCACCGTAGCTGGCAGCGGCAGCCCTGCGACATCTCCCGTGCACCCCGCGGTAGCGCCACTAGAGCACAATGGCCGGACGATCGCAGTACAAGCTTCGACCATTTCTCATGATCCCCAGACAGCCCTGCGATGCATCTTTATCTTCCCAGACGCTCGACGTAGGCTATTTATGTGTTTTGCAATGTATCCCATCGTGACGCGCGTGGGAGTGAAGCCAGAAATTTATTTCGTCGTAGAAACTTTAGACACGTTTTCTGGGTGATCCAACCGTTAGATCTACAAACCGTTCTTCCATCTCAATCTCGGTATTTACCTCTTTACTTTTGTTAGGTTTCAACAGTTAATTCGATCATTTGATAGATCAAAACCAGTCACCAAGTTGTGTGTTTAAATTACGTTTATTTTTTATGATTTCGTGGAGCCAACTTCGTAAAATTATTTCTCTCTCATCGTAAATCTGCTTGACAAACCACCAGCTCCGTTGCACAGCAGGTATAACCACCTTCATGTGATACTAATTTTATTTTGTCATTGTATCGTTTGGTTGGTTGAATTTGACGTCAAAGTTGGCTGTTCGAATTCGTATTTTCTAAGATATAAATTTCCAATCTTGAACCAGCAACTTCGGACTCCAAATCTGACACCACCATTGGGCTCGTGGCTTCGTTTTGGCCAAAATTGACATATGATTTGTCAAATTCGGATAAGCCTTGTCCTGGCACAATTTTTGGTACAAGCGAGTCCAATGGCGGACATCGTTTTGACCCAAAAATTACTATTTTTGCCTCTGTGTCTAGATGTGAGACTCATCCCAGTATCTATATTTGTTTATGGATACAAATTTTTTACTGTATTCTGCATTTTCTTGGACTCTGGATAACCGGAGAAAAACTTAATTTTAAGACTTTCTGTAAAACTGACATACTGTCGGCATACCGGTATGTACTGACGGTATACCGTCTTGGCAGATTTTATACTTTATAGATATTTTCGATTCGAGATATTTTTATGAAAGTGTCCTGATATTTTTGTAAATAGTGTTTAGATATTTTAATGAATAGTGATGATACATTTTATTATCCATTGGTTTCTTGGTTTTCTTCTGAATGGTCGAGATTAATCCTGATCGAGTCGCGAATCGCGATCGGACGGTTATGATTAATTCACCTTCTCTATATATACAGTTATGTTTCTTTTCGATTTTACTTTTTTACTTTCTCTCTTCACTCTTTATTCCTTCTCATTTCCACTCCGTATTTCTCGGGATCTTGGAGCTTGGTCTCAAGGCCTCAGAGTGTGGTAACCCTCTTGGTGGGAGAGTTGAAGATTAGGCTTGGAGCTTTATTAGGCAAGTACATCTTGTCAAACTACTGGATGTATTATTGCTTTAGTATGGTTTTTATTTGCTGACTACCTTGATAGTCTTGTATTTCCTCGTACTTACCTTACTAAATATGTTTCCCTAATGATTATGGTCGTTTTGCCCGTTTCAAATTCGGTTTGAGCTAGGCTTTGATTTCCTGTGAAATTTTAATATTTTCTTAGTAGAAAACTCCATATCGGGAATGATGCCAGAGTACTTGCCATTAGACTTAGTATATATGCTGTACACGACCTCCCTCTAGTATTGTTTTCATGGTTATAATGATTTTAGCAACTTTCGGGGCGAACCTTGGTTTCTGAAACTAGTTTCATGCTCTTTGTCTTGTTTCTCGGCCAGAATCGGAATACCGACGGTATACCGGTGTATACCGACGACATACCGATTTTGTTGGTCCTTATTATATTGAAAAGATGCTGCGACACTTTTCGGCATACCAGCGGTGTACCGATCCATACTGGCGGTACACCGGTATGACAGATAGAATTTAACAGAGGGTGTTTCAAGACTAGAAATTGGCATACCGTCGATGTACCGGTGTGTACCGCCGGTATACCGATCATGTACCCAAGTTGTTTATTTTTGGATTTTGACTTAATTTCCTAATTTCTTCTTGTTTACCGCTTTACTGTCTTGTCTTGCCAAGTCTACTGTCTTGCCCTATAATACTTGTTTGGACACGGTACTTGATTTTGTCTTGTCTTGATAGTGGCCTGTCATAGCACAATCTTGATTCATGTACAAGTCTAGCTTATAGCTTACCTGATATAGTTGTCTGCCATGGCGCACTCTTGATTCTTGTCCTACCTTGCTTGATTTAGTGGCTCGTCGTTGCGCACTCTTGTTTTGATATTTGACTTGTCTTGTAGTGACTTGTTGTAGTGAACTTTCTTACTTGTCTTGCCTAGTATCGCATGTCTCAATCTAGGGTGGATTCTGCAGAATGCCACATCCGAAATCCTGAATGAAAATGTTAGGGATTAACAATTAGCTTGATTATCTAGATCATTGGGAGGGAAGATTTTTCCAGTTACCTGTAGCCTTTTGTTCCGGACTATATACATATTGTCACGACCCACTCCCAAATAATCGGGTACGAACCGAGTTATGCCCGACCTACGCTATCGTTGAGTTTCCTATTTCGCGAGCTCCCAATGGTACTCTAATCCTAAGCACCATTAGATAGACCTATATGGTCCACCACAAAAATATATCACAACCCGCTCCCGAATAATCGGGTAAAAATCGAGTCATGCCAGACCTACGCTGTCGTTAACAGCGGTAGTTAGCCGTCTAGTTTAGTCATCATCCAGTATACTCTTATATCTCATCACAGCAGCTATAATGAGTTATGCACTACTAATCATCACAGATCACTATACAATTATTACAGGCTTATACATGAATGTTCAGGTACAAAGCTGGTAAAGAATATGAAGACTATCTACCAACAACATGTACTCAAATACATCCAGTCAATCTCCTATACATGAATCTACATCTCAATATCCGGAGTGAGCTCTGCTGCTAGATCTTCCTGCTGGATATACCACTCTAAGGGATCAATCTCACCTGTAATTAACGATCCAATCAAGAAAGGAGCAAAGCACAGTGTAACTCAATAATACTTACCAACAGAGTATCAAGAAAATAGGTAAAGCAAGAGAAACTGAAAGACAGGTAAACATGAGAAGTAACAGAGCATGCACTAGCTACGTGAACATGTGTAATCTGGACGTCATCAATATGTGAGGACTAATATATATTAGTCATATTAAATGAATAATATACTATCAGTCATGTAGAATCAGGCATGTATATGACAATGCCATCAGTCATGCAATAATCAGGCATGTCTGACGACAATGCTATCAGTAACGCAATAATCAGGCATATCTGACGACAATGCTATCAGTCACGCATGTAATAGACATCAAACATATAAAATATGCTATCAGGCATGAGTTGTCCAATTTTAGTCAATCACATGTCTTAGAATGTCCCCCACTCGATACGAGAAACAATGCAAGCAAGAAAAGCAAGTAAACGAGTAAAGCAAGAATCACAATTACAATTGTATGTGCTCATGCATACAAATGGCAGCAAAATCAAGATACATGTACTTGCCTTCTTCATGAGAATTGGCACTTGTCTTCAAGTCACCTAAAAATAGGAAAAAAGGTTTAGAAAATATTCTAAGGATTTCCATGATAAGTACTAACTAAAACCACAATAAATAGTTAACTAAATCCCCTTCACCAACTGCTTCATATATATATATATATATATATATAAAAATAAAAAAAATATATATATATATATATAAAACCTAGCCTTACCTAGTCAATCATACCCAAATGGGAATCCACTAATCTATGGTCCAATAACTATAGTATAGATGGCCACCAAATCATTTCCACCTCCTCTGTTCCAAATGAGAAATCGGCCCATACTTAACACTACTATCCACTAAAACAAATCCAGGTCCAATAGATCAGCCCTATGACATACAAAGACCAAGATCAGAAGCCCGATCCAACCCATATACTCAGTATGCTTTTGTCCAACTCAAAAATTCAGTTACTCACTTCTATACTTAAAACTAAAACACATCAATATATTGGCCCGACTTCTCAGTCCACTCTTCTACTATAGTGAACTCTAAACCAACGGTTACGAAACAGAAAGTTGAATTTAAACCAACAAAGGACATATACAGGGAAATTCATCAACTCTGATACTTAACCAACTAATTGTGTCCAAAGCAAACAACTCTTTGTCAGACACCAGACTGTGTATGCCTGCACACCTCTGCTCCAACCTGTTACTGCACTCGAGTCCCCAGAATAACCCTACCTAGTCGAGTCCTCAATGCGAACACAAATCCAAATAATAGAGGAAAGAAGAGGAAGGTATACCGGAATCAATGCTCTTAGTCGCTCTCGTCTTTGGTATCCAACACGACAGTTCTGGAGTCCAGAGTCTATATCAGAATCGGCTAGAGCAAACCATCGAACACATCGGGTGCATGAATAAAAATGAATTTTAGAGAAAATTCATTTGTTAACTTTGATCAACAATCAAGAAACAAACTGATATGAACTCAGGAAATCCATATGAAGGGAACTCGGATCAAGAGGTAAAGAAGAACTCACAAAGTCGAGTTTGTCTTTGCGAGCTATCACCAAATTCACTTACGCCGATTGACTGCAACTAACCATCTCCTATTCTTCCAACAGATCAACAAAACGAGTCAGACACCTGCGAACAAACCGATCGATGAACCTATAGTCGCTTACGATCGAATAAATCAAAATACATAAAGGAGTTGAACTCACCAACAGATCGACTGTTGATCTTTGGTTCGACACAAAGGAGAGGTCAAGGTTCGATTTCAAATTGAATGAACCTGATCAACCAAAGCTTCAGGAAGTCTTCATGTTACTGATCAGGGGAGGTGCACTCTGTTAGCCCAATGATTATATCATGTTTTTAAATATGGCTAATTAATTAAGTTTAACTAGTGATGTCACTAATATTCATGTAATCACTATCATATTGCTACTTAAACTTAGCATTGTCCTATAAACTTAGCATTGTCCTAAATGGTCTATATCATATTGCTATGCTTGTATCATACTGCATCATATTATTTTGTTCGTCTAACATGTACTTGCAGACAAGCAGTAAGCATCATCAAACCAGGACATGTGCAACAAAGAATTATTGATGGGCTAAAGACGGCATAATACAAGAAGATTTCTTTGAACCGCCTAACGACCTATACGGGGCCTCACATTGGGGGTTCCGCTGCCCGGTCAGCAGACGGGGGTCGAGGGGGCAGCGCCCCCCGTGGGGGTTCAGGGGCGAAGCCCCCGAAAGGTATTCAGATTTCTAGATCTGTTTATCTTTGGACGACTATCGTCAAAGAAAAATGCGTCTTCAATGTCAGAAAAAAGACGTCATCAAAATGGCTATTGGTTTTCAAATTTATTATGTATTTTTCTTTTATTGAGTCTAGGAAAAGTGTGAGATTGATCTTATCGGTACTGGCTTAGCTATTCTCAGTCCACAATATATAGCCTACCTATCCACAACTATATAACCCAAAGTCCACATATTAAAAAGCCCAAAACCCATCAATATTTGGCCAAAATAGTTTTGGCAGAACTCTGCCCGAACTCGATCAGAACTCGGCCTGAGTTCGGTCTGGATAAATTCAAAATACAGTTCTCACCAAATCTTCATCCAACGTTCGTATGCAAAATTCTAGCATCTGAAATATGCCCGAGTTCGGTCCCCCAAAAATACTATAAATAGAGTTGAGATTACCATTCATTTTAACTATCCAATTTCATCTCTTCTCTTCTTTATCTAAAGTGTTCTGAGATTTTTACTTTCATATCTAAGCCTTTATGACTCTTAGCCGAGCCAGTACAGTTTCAATTTAATCTAGAGTTTGGTGTTGAAGAGTTATATCGGAGGTTGTATTCAAAAACCATTCTAGTTTTCCAATTGCCTTCTGGAGTCGGTTGTGCGCTCGTCACCAAGCACGGTGTTGTGAAGTCGGTCATGCACTTGTTGTCACGCCCTGCTCCCATAAGAGCGATCGTCCTCGCTAAGGCGTGATGCCGCACGAGCCTAAATTGTGCTCGTGCAAGGCGGGTTCCATAACGGCCAATTACAGCGGCTGCGACGGGGACATCGCACAGAAGTCCCATGCAGAGACATTGAATATACTAGCAAAAATTTAGAACAAAACACAAGTTATTCAAAAGAGGCTCTTTATTGATATTGAAACAAAGATTACAAAGGGGCGTAAGGCCAAGATTACAAATTACTCAAGCTCACTCTTCTCAAATTACAAGTCACTCAGCTCTCTCTCATCTCTCAATACAAGTCTTGAACCAGCGGATGCTTCGGAGAGGCGATGTCCATGCATTATGTCCCGTATACGTCTTGACTCCACGCATCCGTATGCTTCGAATCGCCAAGGAACTCCGTGCCTCGACGCATCCATGCGAGCTCCGCTCCACGAGCTTCTACCTGTGTCTGTACATAAAAACTGTATGGGTGTCAGTACTCAACTGTACTGGTGGCATGAGCTCCTCGCCCACCCATACAAAACCGATACGGTCATTTACTTTTGTGTAATATAGTCCCTTTCTGATTATCTTTCTACTCTTGCCTTAGGATCAGTTTTAGGACAGACGCACTAGCCTATTTTGTGTCTCTAGACTATCCCGTGCTTGCAACAACAATGCCAACACATACTTTGTCTTTAGACCCTTCTCGTACCAACAACGTTAACCTATCAAGTCGTGTTTGCCTTACGACCCGTAATCAAAGACGCAACTACATGATAGTGTCCAATTTCTACATAACCGTGCTACAAGTCCATTATGCCGTGCCTCGCAACTCCGTCAGACTTAACCATATTGTCGCTTTAACGTCCAGTCCCAAAATACGTATGACTAGGAACGTAGACATGCCAGCCGTATAATAAATATACGTAAGTTGTAAAATGCAGTAGAACCATGACTAATCTCATCCACACAAAATAAATGAATAAAAGATATCATATAATGATAATGAATTTTCTTGATGCAATATGTTGGGCGGAGACAAATCCACTACCAACAAGTAAGAGAAAAATACATGGAAAATGAAATGAGTTTGGCTAGCGAAGCAAAGATGATCCAAGTACAATCATCCTCGAAGAAATGGAGATGGTCACGGCTAGAGCTAGAACACCTGCGAAAGACAAGAGCACACACCTGGCGAGATAACCAAGTCCTCAGAGGGACGTAACAAGACACATAATATTATGCCATATAAACTGAATAAATATTGCTCAAATAAATAAGTCAATTGAATTATAACATGGTCCAATACACACCTATTGAACTAGCTTACCATCCCCCCAACCAAATAAGGAGAGGAGATGGTAAACTAATTCACTATGACGTATCTTTCCATGCTATGAATCCAATATGGTATCCGGACCCCAACAAGGTTCAATACCTTCTCATCGAAGTATTAAGTCACACCTACAACCAAACAAGGACAAGATGTGACGAACTAATCCGCGACAAGTTATTGTTCCAAGCCACGGTCAGATACAAGTACCCAAACCAAAAGTACTTGTACCTAACGGATAAAGGTGCCTAACCGTTCTATGTGAAATGTAGTTAAGAACAATCCTTCCTACACATGGGGCCTGGCTAAATAGGATCGGCATAGTCCCTCCTTGGGGCACCAGAGGCCCAATCAGTAAGAGCATAACGTTCCGCAGAACGTCAGTGGCTGTCAGTAATCATGGGTCATCAACCCTGTATCTCCAGCGGAGCTTCTGGGTCACAAGGGAAAGTGTATCGAAGCCCATACGCTAAGGAATTGTCCTCCCCGCCCAATGCCTACTGTGTTGTATCTACAACATAAAACTCTATTAACTGCTAAGTCAAACTAAGCATGCAACCTCTATTAGCGGTTAATCCTATCGTACGAGTTATACACACCGGTGGCCAGCCAGTCACGCATGTCCGCATTCTACATGCGACACACAACTTCGTGGTACAACGTGTCAAGGCCAATGAATGCAACACACAAGGTGGTCCCTTAAATCTAGGTTTAATATGTAAGAAAAGTAATACATAGCAGGAAATATAACTGAACAGTAAATTCTAATAGGTTATGCCATGTATCATCATTTATTTTGTATAAAGAAAATAATGAATAATGCATGAAATATGAGCTAAAATAAATAAACAGCAAATGGCAAGGTGTCTTGCCTGATTGGCACCTGAGGTGGTGCTGCAATAATCAAGGTAGCACGAACTGCGACTTCGGTGCAACAACTATGTAAGGTGACCTCTGATGGTGGCACGGACAGTTCTATTGGGTCCAGAAGGGTCAAATTAGTTAGGGTCAATAAGTGGAAGGAAAGAATTGACAAAGGAATAGGAATAGTGGGATGAGTCACAGACATGATGATAATTAATTAAATTTTTTTTGAGGGAATAATATATATAATATTTTAAAAAAAGTATTTATAATATTTGAAATATATATTTGTAGTTAAAATAGTTTAAGATAATCTTTGAAAATAAAAGAATCATTGTAAGGCAGACAGATTCGTGTCAAAACATAATTTGTAGGTCCAAATCTACAGATAAGACTAATATATTTCTATTACGAAATAATTTTAGGAAAATATTTTAAAAATAAAAATCATTTTTAGCCGAAAAAATTTTATGGTTGTAAAATATGATTCTAGGTTACAATATACTTCCTTAGTCCAAAATATTTATAGAAAACACTTGATAATCTAGATAGTTATTTTAGGGCTAAAATCTAATATTAGTCAAATATACTTTTTGTAAAACTATCTTTTAAAATAGTTAAAAAGTTTTATAAATCAAATAAAAATTTCTACAACTAATAATAATAATAATAAAATAATTAATAATCATATGTTAATACTAATTCGTGGTACAAACATGTCTAAATATTTATACTGGAAATATAATAATATACATAACAAAATATCTTTTAATAAATCATATGATATAAGAACTGTAAAAATAAAAAAATAAATTAAAATTCGGTCCTCTCTTGGGATCAGACATAATAAATAGTGAGGGGGAGAGAGAGTGGAGAGGAGAGAAGCTGAGAGAGGGAGAGAGATGAGAGAGAGGGAAAAGGGACGATCGGGAGAGAGAGAGAGTCGGGGGTGAGGGGAAAGAGCTGGAGATGAGTGGAGGGGTCGTCGGCGGTTGGTCGCGGTGGGGCGCTACATGGGAAGATGGCGGCAGAGTGTGGAGGCACGACGACGAGGAGAAAGTGATAGGTGAGGGTGGTCGCGGTCGAGAGGAGGGGCTGAGGAGAGGGTTGTGGAGGTCTCCGGCCATGGCGAGCGGCTACGAAGGGCGCCGACCTGCGCGCGGTGCTGGGGATTCGCCGGCGGACGCAAGCACACTGGTGTGGGCGGCCGGAGAAAGAGGAAGGACGGTACCGGGCACTGAGGGGCGAGAAGACAGGGCTTCTTCCCGGGGAGGAGATCGCCGACCAAGAAGGAGTCGAGGGCTGGATAGGCTAGGGGCGGCGTCAGATCTGCCGGTGGTGGTGGAGCACACCGGCGATGTATGGGGTTCTAGAGGCCGTGGTGGCACGGGAACCACCTCGACGACACAGACTCTTCGTGGCAAGATGGGGCGGCTACTGTGAAGGTGATTACCAAGGCTGGGACGGGGCTAAACGCCGGTGGAGGTAAGTGGTGGTGGCGGTGATGGGTGTGTTGGTTTATTTTTCCTCTAAGTTTTGGAGGTTTTGGGTTTTGGTGGCTGCGGACGGTCGCAGTGGCAGTGGCTGGTGATGACTGGTGATGGTGGTTATGTGGGTTTGTGTGGCGGGGACACCGGGATGGCGAGGTCTAGAAGGTGGTCGGGCGATGGCGGTTCTGGTCTGCTGTGGTGGTTGTATTTTGATCGGGTCGGTGCTGTAGGTGGTCGGTGATGATGGTATTGGTGGAGATGATGAAGATGGGTGCTTGGGAGAAATGATGGGGACTGGATTCGGCCGTGGAGGCAGGGAAGTCAGGGCAGAGTTACTGGGGTGGCGCCGAGAACGGCTGGGTCGGTCAGCGGTGGAGGAAGAGGAAGGGGAGAACATAGGTGGCTGGCAAAAATTAGGTTTAGAGACTTGGGTTTACTGTTGCGTGTCGGGGGTGTGTCTGACACGAAGGAGATGGGTTTGTATATGTAAACTATGAATAAGAATTGGACCGGGAAGGGACACAGACACGATGCACGGGATTAGGGTTGGAGAAATATTTTTGTGGATGTGAGAAATTTATGGAGAAGTACCTGCCTATTTATAGGATGTGGGAATTCCCAGTTGGATAAGGATTATGAATATTTAAACCCAATTAGATAATTCAATCTATTAATTTAAATCAATTAAATAAATTCAAATCCAAATCTAAATTAATTTAAATCTAGATAATCAAACTCAAATTAAATATAAATTCTATCCTAAATTTTAAACTATTAAAAATCAAATCCATAATATCTAATAAAAGACATAAATTGCCACAATAATTTTAAAATATATTTTCCAAAAATACTAATAATAATAATTTTGAAAATAATAAATATTTTTAAATATCTTTTTCAATAATAAAATATTAATATTAATAAATTTCAAAAATTATATTTTTATTTAAAAATAAACTAACAAAATATTTATGAAATATATGTACGCACCAAGAATATTATTTATTATTAATAACTGTTATAAACGAATGGCTTTTTGTAAATAAAATCATAAACTTGAAAATTTTGGTATGATAGCTAAAAATAATTATTACATATATTATTTTGAAACGATAAAAATAGAAAAAATGTTTTTCAAAAAAAAAATGTACGCTCGCACATATTCGTACTCGTTGAGCAATTTCGAAAAACGAACTTTCGCGCGTGACGTATAATAAACTGCGCGACGTACTAAACAAAATAAAAAAAATTGTACCAAATTTATATAAAAAAATTGTAGAAATTTAGGGGTTTTACATCCTACCCAACTTAAAAGAATTTTGTCATCAAAATTAAGAATTAGTAGGGGGATGAGAAGACACAAGGGGGTATCGATGAGAACAAACAATGACAATGTTTCAACAAAATTATATCGTAAGAAAATCGTGATCCAAATCATAGAATTTAACACGGGTATGGTTATGAGGGTCGCGAGTTAAGGCACGAGTAGAAGATTAAGGGTTTAAAGTTAGTCATGATATCGTGCAAAGGAATAATATGATATCAAGAGAAAAATGAGAGGCCTAAAAGATATGTTTTGAAAGTAAGTTAAGGTACGATTTAAGGGAGCGAATTAGGGTTACGCCTAAATTAAGCGATGTTAGTAAATATAGGGCCGGGAAGAAGGACAAGTAGTTTTAAGACGAAGAAATAGCAACATCGAGTGATAATGGTCATAATCGACAGGAAGGCTAGAAGAAGTTCTAGCACAACGCCTTCGTCCTTCTAAAATAGGTGAAGGGGAAAGCAATATAGAGTTCGAAGGAAGCGTTATTGAATACGAATACGTGATTCAAAGGCGATTGAATAATTTCCAAAGGAGTTGCCAAGCAGTCGCAGATGGGACTCTAGAGGACAAGTTTAGTTATGTCCCCATCCACGCAGAACGATAGATAAAAGCGAACCAAAGTGCACTCGGTTGATCAGACAATCATGCACCGGTTCTGATTAAACAATATGTTAGTGAGCGCGCTCAATAGCATATGTCATGAACAAACTCGATAAATGGATGAGTTTGTAAAACTATATTATAGTAGCAACATTAGTCAAGGTGGTGAAATTATAGCCACGAGAGTTTAAAATTGAGAGGGAGTATAGTCGAACTTCTAAAGCATCTAAGTCATGTCCTGTGATGGTCTTTATACAGTCGTCCTATAGTCTTATTGTCCAAGTCCTTGGTTGGCTAGACGGGTTAGGGTCCTCTAGATTCTAGAATCTAAATAAACTTGCTAATATAGGTCACTAGGTCAAAGGGGTTGCTAGTTCATAAGGCATTCTACCCAACTTAAAAGAATTAGACTAATGGTGTTTTGGGACAAAGGAGTCATGTCTAACTAGTAGGGATCACCTTTCTAACCTCTAGCAAGCACGAAGGGAAGATAAGAATTATGATATAAGGAATCAAGCAAGATGCAGTTGATGAGTCGAACGATAGTTCGAATATGAAATCGAGAAAAGAGGTCAAGCATGTGGATGACATCCTAGACTTCTAATCCTATTCGTAGGCTTGCTTGGTACGATAATGTAACCAAACAATTTATCTTGACCTGTATGGGCCACCACAAAAATATGTAACGCCCCAGTCCCAAAATATGTAGGACTAGGAACGTAGACATGCCAGCCGTATAATAAATATAAGTAAGCTGTAAAATGAAGTAGAACCATGACTAATCTCATCCACACAAAATAAATGAATAAAAGATATCATATAATGATAATGAATTTTTTTGATACAATATGTTGGGCAGAGACAAATCCACTACCAACAAGTAAGAGAAAAATACATGAAAAATGAAATGAGTTTGGCAAGCGAAGCGAAGACGATCCAAGTGCAATCATCCTCGAAGAAATGAAGATGGTCACGGCTAGAGCTAGAACACCTGCGAAAGACAAGAGCACACACTTGGCAAGATAACCAGGTCCTCAGAGGGACATAACAAGACATATAATATCATGCCATATAAACTGAATAAATATTACACAAATAAATAAGTCAATTGAATTATAACATGGTCCAATACACACCTATTGAACTAGTTTACCATTCCCCCAACCAAACAAGGAGAGGAGATGGTAAACTAATTTACGGTGACGTATCTTTCCATGCTATGAATCCAATATGGTATCCGGACCCCAACAAGGTTCAGTACCTTCTCATCGAAGTAGTAAGTCACACCTACAACCAAACAAGGACAAGATGTGACAAAGTAATCCGCGATAAGTTATTGTTCTAAGCCACGGTCAGATACAAGTACCCAAACTAAAAGTACTCATACCTAACGGATAAATGTGCCTAACCGTTCTAAGTGAAATGTAGTTAAGAACAATCCTTCCTACGTATGGGCCCTGGCTAAATAGGATCGACATAGTCCCCCCTTGGGGCACCAGAGGCCTAATCAGTAAGAGCATAACATTCCGCAGAACGTCAGCGGCCGTCAGTAATCATGGGTCATCAATCCTGTATCTCCAACGGAGCTTCCAGGTCACAAGGAAAAGTGCATCGAAGCCTATACGCTAAGGAATTGTCCTTCCCGCCCAATGCCTACTGTGTTGTATCTACAACACAAAACCTCTATTAACCGCTAAGTCAAACTAAGAATGCAACCTCTATTAGCGGTTAATCCTATCGCACAACTTATACGTACCGGTGGCCAGCCAGTCACGCATGTCCGTGTTCTACATGCGACACACAACTTCGTGGTACAATATGTCAAGGCCAATGAATGCAACACATAAGGTGGTCCCTTAAATCTAGGTTTAATGTATAAGAAAAATAATATATAGCAGGAAATATAACTGAACAGCAAGTTCTAACAGGTTATGCCATGTATCACAGTTTATTTTGCATAAAAAATAATGAATAATGCATGAAATATGAGCTAAAATAAATAAACAGCAAATGGCAAGGTATCTTGCCTTATTGGCGCCTGAGGTGGTGCTGCAATAATCAAGGTGGCACGAACTACAACTTCGGTGCAACAACTATGCAAGGTGACCTCTGATGGTGGCACGGATAGTTCCATTGGGTCCAGAAGGGTCAAATTAGTTAGGGTCAATAGGTGGAAGGAAAGAATTGGCAAAGTAATAGGAATAGTGGGATGAGTCACAGACATGATGATAATTAATTAAAAAAATTTGAGGGAATAATACATATAATATTTTAGAAAAAGTATTTATAGTATTTGAAATATATATTTGTAGTTAAAATAGTTTAAGATAATCTTTGAAACAATAAGAATCATTGTTAGGCAGAAACCTGATTTGTGTCAAAACATAATTTGTAGGTCCAAATCTACAGATAAGACTAATATATTTCTATTACGAAATAATTTTAGGAAAATATTTTAAAAATAAAAATCATTTTTAGCCAAAAAAATTATATGCTTGTAAAATATGATTCTAGGTAACAATATACTTCCTTAGTCCAAAATATTTATAGAAAACACTTAATAATCTAGATAGTTATTTTAGGGCTAAAATCTAATATTAGTCAAATATAGTTTTTGCAAAACTATCTTTTAAAATAGTTAAAAAGTTTTATAAATCAAATAAAATAATTAATACTCATATGTTAATACTAATTATTGGTGCAAACATGTCTATATATTTGCACTGGAAATATAATAATATACATAACAAAATATCTTTTAATAAATCATATGATATAAGACTGCAAAAAAAAATTAATTAAAATCCGGTCCTCACTTGGGATCAGACATAGTAAATAATGAGGGGGAGAGAGAGTGGGGAGGAGAGAAGCTGAGAGAGGGAGAGAGATGAGAGAGAGGAAAAAGGGACGACCGAGAGAGAGATAGTCGGGGGAGAGGGAAAAGAGCTGGAGAGGAGCGGAGGGGTCGTCGGCGGTTGTTCGCGGCGGGGCGCTGCATTGAAAGAGGGCGACGGAGTGTGGAGGCACGGCGATAAGGAGGAAAGGATAGGTGAGGGTGGTCGCGATCGAGAGGAGGGGATGAGGAGAGGGTTGCGGAGGTCTCCGGCCATGGCGAGCGGCTGCGGAGGGCGCCGACCTGCACACGGTGCTGGGGATTCGCCGGCGGACGCAGGCGCACTGGTACGGGCGGTCAGAGAAAGAGGAAAGACGGCACCGGGTATTGAGGGGCGAGGAGACAGGGCTTCTTCCCGGAGAGGAGATTGCCGACTAAGAAGGAGTCGAGGGCTGGGTAGGCTAGGGGCGGCGTCAGATCTGCCAGTGGTGGTGAAGCACACTGGCGACGTATAGGGTTCTAGAGGTCGTGGTGGCACGGGAACCACCTCGACGACACAGAATCCTCGTGGCAAGATGGGGCGGCTACTGTAAAGGCGATGACTGTTATTGCCGGGAACGCCGGGGCACAATTTTTCGATGGAAAACTGAGAAAATAAAACAGTTGTAAAGACAACATTTCTAATGCAACTCCTTAAAGAAGGTTTTACAACAGAGATCCAGAAGGATTCTGCAAATTACGAAATCTAAAAAGATATAATAATACACGAATAATCTAAAGAGATTTTCGTGATCGTAGCAAACTGGCAGTAGTGCCTTCTAAAAAGAAGATACTGACAGAACTGCTAAAGGCAACAAAAGGATGACAGGCGAGAGATGGAATTGCTGGGGTGAATTATCACCGTTGCTCAAAGCTTTATTCGCCCTCTGCGAACAGCTTCCAGGAACCAGCAAGGTTGACGGAAAACCTTGGAACACTCCTGCTCTTCTGACTCCTCGGAAGACGGCGAACTCCTCTGGCAATGGTACTCTTCTCTCTCTGTTTGAAGTAACAGAACTCACGCGTACTAAAAAGTACTAGTGTTTGTGTTAAACAACACGCTCACTACTCTGTTGTGTTAAAGAACACTTAGAGTTTTCTCTCTGGAATTCTGATTACTTCTACCAACTGAGAGAGAGGAGAGAACCTGCATATATAGCCCACGGGGAGGTTGCCAAGCAGTTGCCTGCACTTCAGGGTAGTGGCAGAACCACTCCTGAACATGCAGCAACTGCTGCAACCGTTCCCGCTCTAACATGCAGCCAGCCATACGCACATACGCACTCTACGCACACTGCGTACGCTGCGCACACTGTGCACTCTACGTACGCTGCGTACGCTGCATACACTGCGCGTACTGCGCTGCGTACTGGGCTGCGTAACTGGGCCAGCGTAACAGGGCTCGCGTAACGGGCCGCACAACGTGGTCGCGCAAGTGGCTCGCACAACGAGCGCAACTTAAGCGCACTATGCGCCTAGCGACGTGCTAAGTGCAAAGTGCGCCAACAAAACGCCACATTACGCCTCATGAGCCCTTGAGCCCGAGTCCGAGCCCGAGCCCGAGCCCGAGTCCGAGTCCGAGTCCGAGTCCGAGTCCGAGTCCGAGTCGCTAAGCCCCAACGGGGCTTAGCTCCTATGGAAATAAATTTCCCAAGAGCAAAAAGCTTACAGCTTATTAATTATTGATTAAGCCTTTATACCATTAATAATTAATCCCACATGGCACACACCCATGTGCACTACATGTGCATCTCCATAAAGAGTAAAGACTCATATATATGGAGATGCACATTCCTTTCTAGCCGATGTGGGACTAAAAATCAAAACAAAATGCTATAAACCCAACAATCCCCCACATATCTCTATATATATGAGTAAGAGTGTTCCCCACAGTAACTGTCCATTATGCTTTTAGGATAGATGCCACTTAAGACTTGAATCTTCCCACGTGAGTCAAAAATCAAACTATAATACAAGAATGGACTAAGCCTTGAATTCTGCATCATAGCTGAAATTCTTTCCACTCACATAATGTAGTTACATGTGCTTCTGGCTGCACATTTAAGGCCGTGTGCCAGCCTGGTTTCAGTGTATAATATTGGGTGTCTACAAGTTTACCCTCAAGAGACGGCCTGATATCTCTTTGTCCATACACTATAGGTGAGTTCTTTATTAAAGAGACATGGCATGAAGCGTCCAACGCTTCCTTTGCGGTGCTACGCCGCTATGACATGGCCTTAAGCCGAGGACCTTACCCCGAATCACCGGGAACCTCATCGTAGTGTCATACTACCCGTAGCATGAGGTCTAGCCCATTTGTATTGCCAAACTACCCAGCATGAAGCCTTACGCTTCTGTGCGGTGTTACGCCGCTACGACATGGCTTACAAGGCCGAGGCTCTATCCCTAGCCGGGTTTACCTCATTGTGGTGTCGTGCCACCCGTAACATGAGGAACACATCCTCTTTGTAGTGCTGACTACATCCCTCTTTAATTCAATATACAACATTAGGCCAACTGCCTATTTGCGGTGCTATGCCGCTGTGACTTGGCTAACATAGCCAAGGCTTTACCTCCTTCGAGAACCTCATGGTGAAGTCACCGCCACACATAGCATGGAGTCACACTCCTTGTAGTACTATGCTACCATGCTTCCTATAAAGCATACCAGACATTCCAAATGCCTGAGAACTCATTAAGGCATTTAAGCCAACCTCCCACAGGACCTGTTTTCTGCAGAAAACAACAGTAGACAACAGTGGTTATAGGTCCGTAACCTCTCCATGCCCAATAGAACATGTACCCACCATTTCTGATATTCTTCCGATTAGTGGTCCTCCCTTGAACCAAAAGCTAGATGTCTAGTAGATAAATCTTTGAACTAATAGCATAAAACTTTATGGTAGGAATACAATAATACAATATCAGAATGCCTTCAAGCCCATTTTACAAGCTGTGTCATCGACCAGCTGGCGCTTGAGGCCCTTGGTGAACGGATCCGCCAGGTTCTCCTGACTCCGAACATCAATTACTGCAATAACACCTCTCTTGATAAGATCGTGTACTGCCCTGTGCTTCAACCGCACAGTCCTCTTCTTCCCGTTGAAGAGGTCATTTGATGCCACCGCCGCAGTCGCCTGGTTGTCGCAGTATATCGATATCGTCGGTATTTGCGCCCCAACCACTGGAAGATCATACATGAGCTTCCGAAGCCATTCTGCTTCCTCGGCTGCGGTATCAAGTGCAAAGAACTCAGATTCCATGGATGACCGCGAGAGCATAGTCTGCTTCTTCGACTTCCACGATATAGCAGCTCCACCCATTGTGAAAATGTATCCACCTGTGGACCTCTCGCTCTCCACCTCTGAGCACCAACTGGCATCACTGAAGCCTTCCACTACCGACGGATCTCCGCTGTTGTACAGTGCATATGTCTGAGTCTTCTTGAGATATCTCATAACCCGTTCCACAGCTTTCCAGTGTTCAACACCTGGATTGCTCGTAAAACGACTCAGCATTCCCACGGCAAAAGCTATGTCAGGCCTTGTGGCAGTAGTAGCATACATCAAACTCCCGATTACGCTTGCATACTCCAGCTGCCTGACGCTTTCCCCTGAATTAGGCTTCAGCTTCAGATCACACCTGTACGGCGTATCGATCCCTGGAAGATCCCGATACCCATAACGAGTGATCATTTTCTCAATATAATGAGACTGTGACAGCGCTAGTCAAGTGTCTGTCCGGATGATCTTGATCCCTAAGATCACATCAGCTTCTCCCAAGTCCTTCATACTGAACTTGCTTGAGATGAATTTCTTTGTCTCCGTGACACATCTAATATCCGTACCTAGGATAAGCATGTCATCCACGTACAGACAAACGATCACATCTCTTCCATCAGCGAACTTCGTGTAAACACACTTGTCCGTATCGCTGACCATGTAGCCATTTGACCTTATAACTTTGTCAAATTTCTCATGCCATATCTTGGGAGCCTGTTTAAGACCGTACAAGGATTTCACCAACTTGCAGACTTTGTCTTCAAGACCTCTGATGACAAATCCCTCTGGCTGTTGCATGTAAATTTCTTCGGTCAGCTCGCCATTTAGGAAAGTCGTATTCACATCCATCTGATGTATCACCATCTTATTTATTGCTGCGAGAGCAATCAATATTCTGATGGTGGTCATCCGGGCTACTGGAGCATATGTGTCAAAGTAGTCAATCCCCTGCTTCTGAGAAAACCCCTTGGCTACCAACCTAGCCTTGAACTTGTCAATAGTTCCGTCTGCTTTCATCTTCTTCTTGAAGATCCATTTGCATCCGATGGGTTTCGCTCCTTCAGGAAGATCAACCAACACCCAAGTGTTATTTGAGGTGATGGAATCAATCTCATTGTCAATCGCCTCCTTCCAGAAAACCGCGTCTCTGGTCTTCATCGCCTCATCATAGGTAAGTGGATCTGCTTCCACATGATAGGTGACAAAGTCACTTTCGAAGTCCTTCGGCCTCCTCACACGCTTAGCTGACGGCTCAGCTTGTTCTGGTTCAATCGTTGTATCAACAACAACATCTTCTTGGACCACATCTTCATTGAAGACTTCAGTCTCTTGTGCACCCTCATTATTCTCCAGAACATCCGAAAGAACAATATTCTTGTGCCTTGCAAACTTGTCTTTAAAATATTCTGCATCGCGAGATTCAATGATATGATTTGACTCAATATCAAGAAATCTCCGAGCATCACTCTTCTCGGCATACCCCAAGAAGATCGTCTTTGCAGTCCTTGTCCCAAGCTTCTGAATCTTCAGATCTGGAAGATTGACATATGCCAGACACCCCCACACTCGAATAACATTCAAGTTAGGTCTGACTTTGAACCAGAGTTCATGAGGAGTAATATCAGAAGTTGCATGAGGCACTCTATTTAGAATAAAAGTGGCCGTCAATGCAGCTTCTCCCCAGTAGCACTTAGGAAGGCCAGCAGTCAACAATATTGAATTTATCATTTCTGTCAACGTCCTGTTCTTCCTCTCAGCTACTCCGTTTGATTGAGGAGAGTACGGAGCCGTAGTCTCATTGACAATTCCATATTCCTTACAGAACGATGCGAATTCATGAGACCTGTACTCCCCACCTCGATCACTTCTTATCCTTTTGAGTTGTTGTCCAGTCTTTCGCTCAGCTTCAGCTCTGAACTCCTTGAACTTCTCGAATGCTTCATCTTTAGCCTTCAGCATGTAGACGAACGCATACTTTGAGAAGTCATCGATGAAGGTTATGAAATACTTCATCCCGGCCTTTGTAGAGAACTGTTTGAAGTCACAGATATTGGAGTGAACCAACTCCAAAAGATCTGTACTTCGATTAACCCGAGGAAAGGGTTTCCTTGTGATCTTCGTTGGAGCACAAACTTCATATTTCTCTACCTTACCCACACATTTGGAGATAAGTCCTAGACTAGACATTCTGTTTATTCGTTTACAATAAACATGTCCTAGCCTATTATGCCATAACTCAAGAGGATAAGCAGAATGAGTGACTTCATTAATAACATTAATTACATTGGACTGATTTACAAGCGGAATCTTGAACATTCCTTCGGTATAAAAAGCTTTCCCGAAATATGTTCCCTTGATAGACATCACCATCTGGCCAGCATTGATGTCCATCCTGAGGCCTGCATTACAGAGTAGGCCTCCCGAGATCAGGTTCTTGGCGATAGCAGGAACGTGCTTCACGCCTTAAAGCGTCAGAGACTTGCCCGAAGTCAGCTTCAACACCACCGTTCCGATCTCGAGCACTTCAGCTTGTACCTGGTTCGCCATCATAACCACTTCAGAAGTAGGTATATAGGTGGTGAACCACTCCTTACTGGAGCATACATGGCAGGAGGCTCCAGTGTCTACCCACCAGTCAGAGTCAGTCCTTACTGCATCAACCTGTGCAATCATAGCAACTACGTCAGTGATCATAGATACCTTACTAGGCTCTCCTTGCTCTGATTGCTTGGTCTTTTCTTTACACTCATTCTTAAAGTGGCCCTTCTTGCCACACTTGAAGCATGGCATTTCTGACTTTGGCTTCTTTTTCTTGATAGAAGTTCCCTTGACTTTTAGATTGTCAGGGTTCTTCTTCTTGCTGTGGAAAGCCGCCTGCTTTCCCTTTGGTCCCTTGGTCTGAACCAGATTGGCGTTAGCTAATTGCTTGGACAGTGTGTCCACCTTCAGTTGAGCCCGCATCTGGTCCTCAACGTAGATTTCCTGTAGGAGATCTTCAAGGGTGATCTCCAACTTCTTTCTATGCATGTTTGTATAGAACTTGCTCCACCCAGCGGGGAGCTTTGAGACAATCCCTCCAACAACAAACTTGTGGGGGAGGGGCATCGCCTCGTCTTCAAACTTCTGTCGCAGTTTCAGGAACTCCTTCACCTGCGGCAGCATAGACTTTTCGTCCTCAAAGAACCACTTGTGATATTTTTCAACCACAAATATTTTACTGCGGTTCTTGTCTTCTTCGTAGAGTTTTTCTAGAGACTCCCATATGTCTCTAGCGATATTCTTCTTAGAATAGGATTCTGCAAGGGAATCCTCCATAGCATTCAGGATAAGGAGCCTGCAAATGCTATTTTCTCTTCTCCACTTGGCCTGAAGTTTAGTAGCCGCAGATATTGCAGCAGCAGACCCAGTATCTGAAACAGTAGGTTCCTCTTCAAGCAGCACGTGATCAACGTCTCTGAGTTGAAGTGTGAGATAAACCTTCCTCTTCCAGACTTGATAATGCTCTCCATCAAACTTTTCTAACTTACAGAAGTCAGTGTTGAGGAGTGAAGCATTAATGTTTTCCATCGTAGTAATAAAGCTTTGAGATTGTTATTGTCGCGAACGCCGGGGCACAATTTTTCGATGGAAAACTGAGAAAATGAAACAGTTGTAAAGACAACGTTTCTAATGCAACTCCTTAAAGAAGGTTTTGCAACAGAGATCCAGAAGGATTCTGCAAATTATGAAATCTAAAAAGATATCGTAATACACGAATAATCTAAAGAGATTTTCGTGATCGTAGCAAACTGGCAGTAGTGCCTTCTAAAAAGAAGATACTGACAGAACTGCTAAAGGCAACAGAAGGATGACAAACGAGAGATGGAATTGCTGGGGTGAATTATCACCGTTGCTCAAAGCTTTATTCGCCCTCTGCGAACAGCTTCCAGGAACCAGCAAGGTTGACAGAAAACCTTGGAACACTCCTGCTCTTCTGACTCCTCGGAAGACGGCGAACTCCTCTGGCAATGGTACTCTTCTCTCTCTGTTTGAAGTAACAGAACTCACGCGTACTAAAAAGTACTAGTGTTTGTGTTAAACAACACGCTCACTACTCTGTTGTGTTAAAGAACACTTAGAGTTTTCTCTCTGGAATTCTGATTACTTCTACCAACTGAGAGAGAGGAGAGAACCTGCATATATAGCCCACGGGGCGGTTGCCAAGCAGTTGCCTGCACTTCAGGGTAGTGGCAGAACCACTCCTGAACATGCAGCAACTGCTGCAACCGTTCCCGCTCTAATATGCAGCCAGCCATACGCACATACGCACTCTACGCACACTGCGTACGCTGCGTACGCTGCACACACTGCGCACTCTACGTACGCTGCGTACGCTGTGCACACTGTGCGCACTGGGCTGCGTACTGGGCTGCGTAACTGGGCCAGCGTAACTGGGCTCGCGTAACGGGCCACGCAACGTGGTCGCGCAAGTGGCTCGCGCAACGAGCGCAACTTAAGCGCACTATGCGCCTAGTGACGATGCTGACGTGCTAAGTGCAAAGTGCGCCAACAAAATGCCACATTACGCCTCATGAGCCCTTGAGCCCGAGTCCGAGCCCGAGCCCGAGCCCGAGTCCGAGTCCGAGTCCGAGTCGCTATGCCCCAACGGGGCTTAGCTCCTATGGAAATAAATTTCCCAAGAGCAAAAAGCTTACAGCTTATTAATTGTTGATTAAGCCTTTATACCATTAATAATTAATCCCACATGGCACACACCCATGTGCACTACATGTGCATCTCCATAAAGAGTAAAGACTCATATATATGGAGATACACATTCCTTTCTAGCCGATGTGGGACTAAAAATCAAAACAAAAGGCTATAAACCCAACAATGACCAAGGCTGGGACGGGGCTATACGCCGGTGGAGGTAAGTGGTGGTGGCGGTGATGGGTGTATTGGTTTATTATTTCTCTAAGTTATGGAGGTTTCGGGTTTTGGTGGCCGCGGACGGTCACGGTGGCAGTGGCTGGTGATGACTGGTGATGGTGGTTATGGGGTTTTGTATGGCGGGGACGCCGGGATGGTGAGGTCTGGAAGGTGGTCGGGTGGTGGCGGTTCTGGTCTGCTGTGGCGGTTGTGTTTTGATCGGGTCGATGCTGTAGGTGGTCGGTAATGATGGTATTGGTGGAGATGATGAAGATGGGTGCTTGGGAGAAATAATGGGGACTGGGTTCGGCCGTGGAGGCAGGAAAGTCGGGGCGGAGTTACTGTGGTGGCGCCGGGAACGGCTGGGTCAGCCATCGGTGGAGGAAGAGGAAGGGGAGAACATAGGTGGCTGGCAAAAATTAGGTTTAGAGACTTGGGTTTACTGTTGCGTGTCGTGGTGTGTCCGACACGAAGGAGATGGGTCTGTATATGTAAACTATAGAATAAGAATTGGACCGGGAAGGGCACGGACACGATGCATGGGATTAGGGTTGGAGAAATATTTTTGTGGATGTGAGGAATTTATGGAGGAGTACCTGCCTATTTATAGGATGTGGGAATTCCCAGTTGGATAAGGATTAGGAATATTTAAACCCAATTAGATAATTCAATCTATTAATTTAAATCAATTCAATAAATTCAAATCTAAATCTAAATTAATTTAAATCTAGATAATCAAACTCAAATTAAATATAAATTCTATCCTAAATTTTAAACTATTAAAAATCAAATCCATAAAATCTAATACAAGATTTAAATTACCACAATAATTTTAAAATATATTTTCCAAAAATACTAATAATAATAATTTCAAAAATAATAAATATTTTTAAATACCTTATTGAATAATAAAATATTAATATTAATAAATTTCAAAAATTCAATTTTTATTTAAAAATAAACTAATAAAATATTTATGAAATATTTGTACGCACCAAAAATATTATTTATTGTTAATAACTGTTATAAACGAAAGGCTTTTTGTAAATAAAATCATAAACTTGAAAATTTTGGTATGATAGCTAAAAATAATTATTACATATATTATTTTGAAATGATAAAAATAGAAAAAATGTTTTTAAAAAAAAAATGTACGTTCGCACATATTCGCACTCGTCGAGCAATTTCGAAAAACGAACTTTTGTACGTGACGTATAATACAACTATGCGACGTACTATACAAAATAAAAAAAATTAGTACCAAATTTATATAAAAAAATAGTAGAAATTTAGGGGTTTTACAGTCGCCTCACGGCCTTTAGTACTTTTTGGTCACCAATTGACTCAACAAGACTTGTGAACTAGTGCCACTCAACCAACTTGCCTTGCATCGATTTCCTGATTTAAACTCGAAACGACTCAATTCCAAACTTGTACAACATTATGCTAATAGCTTAAGACTCAACACCACATCTTGTGTCGAAGCACGGTGTCTACATTACAGCCAAATCTTAGTCCCCAAAATATTGTCTTTATCGTGTACGCATTCTTTTCGACTCTTGATACACTGTACATAATACTCGACTCAATCCAAAGTCATATACGCGGATCGCTGCCCATGCCGACTCATCTATATGAGGTCACTAGCATAACAAGCTATACCTGGACTCATAGCTTGCGTTGGTCGGGACCCTTCCAGCGCAAGGTAGCTAGCCCCGTTGGATGTCCCCGACTAACCCAGTGCTATCGATTCAGCACAGCTATCCTTTGTTTCCATACTCAGCCATAACGGTCCCGGGCCCTGTGGGTCGCCATTACGGGAAAACTATTTACCTTGTCGACAAGTTGTCCAATGACCATGCAAGACTCGACTCAAACTGACGTCTCATACAGTCCTTCTACTTTCAGTGTAGCATCTCTTTCAGGGCCATGTTCGATACTTCTCATATCTTAGTCGCCTCGATAACCCATGGTCACAAGCATTCTTCTTTCTTGCCCTATCTTTTCATCCAACTCAAGAACGACTATTTGAAAGCCCTCCTTCCACCTCAATCAAATCAACCGTAGCCCGTGCCTTAAAAACATTAAGTCCGTGACATCGTACCTTAAACCAATTTGAACTTTATACGACACTACCGCCCAAGTCATACTGTAAATGATCGTGAAACCAAGTAAAATCGACAACCATAGAAAATGTGGGACAGTGCTTAGAATGCCTTTGATCGCCTAGAATCACTTAGCCTAACTTAATTGTACATCAACTTGACGAACAAAGGCTGCGTCAAGCCTTAGACGATGGGGCCGTGTATGCTTTATGAAGCGTTTATGCGGACGACGCCTATGACTTAGGCTAACTCTTAGCTTGTGGTGAAGACCAACTTTTTCTTCTTCCAAGCCACGGGACGAAGGACCGAGTGTCATTTTCAAATCACGCTGTGCACCAACTCTAAGCCAACCGTTGGACCTTTCCATATTCTAACTCAATTCGACCAGTCGGAATTAATCCCTTAGCTATGTGGATTCGTCTTTTTTATTATCAAGCCTACTTGTGCAATTTGAAAACATGTAATTTATTATGTGAAGGCTAAGATGAGGCAAGTTCACCGAAACTACCCCACATGAGCAAGGAGTCGCCTCGACCGAGCGGGCCTTTGAGCAGCCGTTGCAAGGCTAAGTCCGAATGTCGTTGGTGTTTCGATTCCTCCGATTGACTAGGTGGGACAGGACACTACATCATACACCACTCAGAAAAATTTTCGTCCTCGAAACTAACTGAGTACTTGCTTATCGACATATCACGTGTTTCAACATTCAAGGACTCTTGCATACAGTACTCCTATGTGTTCCCTCAATCGGAGCCACGCTCGTGCTACCCACAATCTTTTCTTTGAAACTCACGATCTCAAAATCCTCGACACTTTTCCGTTCCTCAAGTCTCAATTGAATTCAATGTATCACTTAGTTGGATCGTGCACATATTCCAGGCGTCCCTACAATACATGCATTTCAGCCAAGCCTCGTGATAGAGAATCCGCCATCACCACTTGAGTCAGATCATGCATATATTCGGGCATCCCTGATATACGTGCATGTCAACCGAGCCTTATGAGTGCTGCCTCCATAATTCCTATCTCTTCACGCTGGGATGTCTGCCTAACCGCTAGGCTATATCTTTAGGCTAAGGTCATCCGTCAGTATTGGAATCATAGTTCCTAAATAATAATATCAACACTGACCCCATCCTAAGGTCAAACCAAATTGATAGTATGGGGTTTTCTATCCAAGCTCGCATCACTCCGATTTCTAAACTTCGAGCATAGATTTCCTATACACATTCCGACATTTGTCGCATAGGGTCTGAGTCATTCAGCAAAGCCATCCTACGATAACTCACGTTTCAACCAATTCTTCGACATATCAATATCACTCGTTTATCAAGCCATTTCGTATTGTCTATCTCTTCGAACACGTTCAACATAATCTGCCTATCAATCCTTCCAAGTCAAGCATGCTACGACACGATTCATCGCTAAACCATAATTCATATTTCATATTTCCTAAGCCGTTCATCATATTTCACATATTCGATCATAAGGTCGTCTAGCTTAACAATATGTTGCACCCCCGATCTCATGATAGTCAGATTATCCACGATGGGTATGAATCACCATGCACGCTTCCCGCGGAATAATCATCCTCATCGGGACATAACTCTTGTTTTGTGTCTAGATTAATTCATTCTCGATACGTAGATTGGATCTATTCAATCCTCATTACTCAATTATCAATCGCAAGTCCAAACATCCTCGAATTTTCCTTCGCATCAAACCAACAAGTCGAGACAATCAAAGTTGCCGCGTCCCAATTTTCCAAGTTCGATCATTCCCGCGACATGAATCACCATGTCAGCCCTCACGCGGAACGATCGCCCCAAATCTAATACGACGCGTGTGCGAGGCTATAGTTGCGCTCGTACAAGACACGAATGTCGACGCTGTGGTTATCTGCGTAACCATCAAGACACATCTGTTTTTATCCACATTTATTTTAATCAAAATCCTAAGTATAGCATCCGTCAGAACAATAATACTTACACGATCGTCATTCCTTGAGTTAGAGTGCTCCCAAGTTATTGTATATCGATCTTTCATATGCCTCAATACCATCGATGATATGCGTAACCTGACGATCTTTCTTTGTAACGAATTTTGAGTCATGCGAATGATGCTATCGTCCGACTGGATAATCTCCTCGACATTCAAATTCAAGTTCAATCATTATCCCTCGAATCATTTATAGCATAAATTTCCACAAACCTAAATTCATGTATTGTTCATTCGTCTATCTTAAGTCATCGAGCAACATTCATTCCAATCCTTAGTGTCATTTTTGTAACATCAAAATCAAACCTTTCATGCATGCTATCTTTCTATCGTGCTACCTTTTCGTGTACGATCCGTATCAGTTTCCTCGCTTAAGTCATCTATTCATACACCTTAACTTTTTCCTCGATTCGATTTCACCTACTCAATCATTTTGCATTTCGTACTCGTGTAATCACTATCCCGTGCGCGTAATCTCTAATTTGTTTGAATCGACTCATCCAAATCTTCAAGACTACAACTTAGTCAACGATACTCAATCTACAATTTTGCATACACGCGATGTTTGCTGATAGACTCATCGACATCCCGCATCCTCAATCGATCGACATCCCTGAAGCTATCGCATATACCACTCAGGGATGAAGTCATTCGACAAATCCTCAAAACCATCATTCGAATCAAAATTGACTTCTTCAAATTTTTTGTTCGAACCATTTCTCGAATTTCAAGCATGCTTCTTTATATCGTATCGACGATAACATCGTCGTTCGATAGCACCCCGATCGATAGTCATCTCACTTTACTCAATCGAGTTTAACTCATTCTTGCTCGACACATTTTCAATTCCACCTACGACTTTTCTAAGGTTGACACAACTTTTGGTGTATATGCCCAGCCCGACTTAGCCAATCGTGCTTACGCGAACCATCTTTTGTTTCTTGTCAAAAACTATTTTCCTATATTTTTGCAAATTATATAGACTTATTGTATGGACATCGCGTTGGACATTTGAGAGAGAGCGCACCAACGACATCAACTTGCGGAAGCAACAGAGTTAAAGAATTCAATCGAAGTCCAAGAACGTAAAGCCGTGCTCTGATACCATTATGTCACGCCCTACTCCCATAAGAGCGATCGTCCTCACTAAGGCGTGATGCCGTATGAGCCTAAATTGCGTTCGTGCAAGGCGGGTTCCATAACGGCCGATTACAGCGGCTGTGATGGGGTCGTTGCACAGAAATCCTATGCAGAGACATTGAATATACCAGCAAAAATTTAGAACAAAACACAAGTTATTCAAAAGAGGCTCTTTATTGATATTGAAAGCAAGATTACAAAGGGGCGCAAGGCCAAGATTATAAATTACTCAAGCTCACTCTTCTTACATTACAAGTCACTCAGCTCTCTCTATCTCATCTCTCAATACAAGTCTTGAACCAGCGGATGCTTCGGAGAGGCGATGTCCATGCATTATGTCCCGTATAAGTATTGACTCCACGCGATCGCACGCTTCGAATCACCAAGGAACTCCATGCCTTGACGCATCCAAGCGAGCTCCGCGCCACGAGCTTCTACCTATGCATGTACATGAAAATTGTGTGGATGTCAGTACTCAACTACTCTGGTGGCATGAGCTCCTTGTCCACCCATACAAAATCGACACGTTTATTTGCTTTTGTGTAATATAGTCCCTTTATGATTGTCTTTCTACTCCTGCCTTAGGATCAGTTTTAGGACAGACGTACTGGCCTATTTTGTGTCTCTAGACTGTCCCGTGCTTGCAACAACAACGCCAACACATACTTTGCCTTTAGACCCTTCTCGTACCATCAATGTTAACCTATCAAGTCATGTTTGCCTTATGGCCCGTAATCAAAGACACAACTACACGATAGTGTCCAATTTCCACGTAACCATACTACAAGTCCATTGTGTCGTACCTCGCAACTCAGGGAGACTTAACCATATTTTGCCTCATGGCCTTTGTTACTTTTTGGTCACCAACTGACTCAACAAGACTTGTGAACTAGTGCCACTCAACCAACTTGCCTTGTAGCAATTTCCTGAATTAAACTCGAAATGACTCAATTCCAAACTTGTACAACACTATGCCAACAACTTAAGACTCGACACCACATCTCGTGCCGAAGCACGATGTCTACGTTGCAGCCAAATCTTAGGCCCCAAAATATTGTCTTTATCGTATACGCATTCTTCCCGACTCTTGATACACTGCACATAATACTCGACTCAATCCAAAGGCATATACGCGGATTGCCATCCATGCAGACTCATCTATATGAGATTACTAGCATAACAAGCTATACCTAGACTCATAGCTTGCGTTGGTCAGGACCCTTCAAGCACAAGGTAGCTAGCCCCGCTGGAAGTCCCCGACTAAACCGGTGCTATCGATTCAGCACAGTTATCCTTTGTTTCCATACTCAGCCATAATGGTCCCGTGCCCTGTGGGTCGCCGTTACGGGGAAACTATTTACTTTGTCGACAAATTTTCCAATGACCATGCAAGACTCGACTCAAACTGACGTCTCACACAGTCATTCTACTTTCAGTATTACAATCTCTTTTAGGGCCATGTTCGATACTTCTCACATATGAGATCGCCTCGACGACCTATGGTCGCGAGCATTCTTCTTTCTTGCCCTATATTTTCATTCGACTCAGAAATGACTGTTTGAAAGCCCTCATTCCAACTCAATTAAATCAACCATGGTCCGTGCCTTAAAAATGCTAAGTCCGTGACATCGTGCCTTAAACCAACTTGAACTCTATGCGACACCACCGCCCAAGTCATACTCTATATGATCATGAAACCAAGTAATATCGACAACCGTAGAAAATATGGGACAGTGCTTAGAATGACTTTGATCTCCTAGAATCACTTAGCCTAACTTAATTGTACATCAACTTGACGAGCAAAGGCTGTGTCAAGCCTTGGACAATAGGGCCGTGCATGCTTTATGAAACGTTTATGCAGGCGACGCCTATGACTTAGGCTAACTCTTAGCTTGTGGCAAAGACCAACTTTTTCTTCTCTCAAGTCACGGGACGAAGGACCGAGTGTCATTTTCAAAGCACGTCGTGTACCAACTCTAAGCCGACTGTTGGATCTTCCTATATTCTAACTCAATTCATCCGTCGAAATTATTCCCTTAGCTATGTGGATTCGTATATTTTATTATCAAGCCTACTTGTGCAAGTTGAAAATATGCGATTTATTATGTGAAGGCTAAGATGAGGTAAGTTCACCAAAACTACCCCACCTGAGCGAGAAGTTGCCTCGATCGAGCGGGCCTTCGAGCAGCTGTTGCAAGGCTAAGTCCGAACGCCGTTGGTGTTTCGATTCTGCCGATTGACTGGGCGGGACGGGGCACTACACTTGTCGCCAAGCACGGTGTTGTAAGAGTTGCAAGCGCTCAGTTAAAGCTTATACCGTAGTGGATTAAAAGGGAGCAAAAGTACTCGCGACTGGACTAGTCCTCTCATAAGGAAACCAGTATACATTATGGTGTTCACTGAGTTTGAATTCTTGACTCTTGCTTTACCGTATTTTATTTACTGTCTTTTATCTGTCATAATATATAACTGCTTAATATTTTTAGTTGGTGAATATTTTTCGCTGCACATGCACATACTCTATTCACACCCTCTCTAAAGGTGCTCAACGGTCCTACAACGTTATCGAAAGACATAAGATAGGCATTTGCAGTACTGCAGGGTCTATCTTCTTCCTCTGATTCACTAGAATCACTTTTATGCTAGATACTTGTATTTGTATACTTTCGAATAGTTGTTATTCTTCGGCTTGTTCTTGATTTTTATGCTTGCTGATGTTGTAGTACACTCTCTGATATTGAATTTACTTGACCTAAAATGTTAGCAGTAGTTTGTATATTTTGTGTATTGACTTAAGTCATTTGTTGATTTATCAAAATCGGGTGTGACCATTTGGTAATGGGCCAACAATCTCCTCCATTTTGATAATTGACAAACTTTGGTCTATACCAAAATATATCTAATAACTAGAAAAAATGGTGGTATTGCTCTTTCTTCCCCTTTGTCATGATCAAAATGTTATGGCTCCTCCGTAATGTGTGAAGCCAATAATGCTCACCAAAAGACAAAGAAATAACATATCCATATATAACAAGTCTTAGCAATAGTAAACTAGAAGTAGCAGTAAGAAAAGACAAAAAAAGCTCATAATATCACTAGAATAAGATGCAACTAACATAAACTGCATAAGTCATAACTCAAAAGTTTATGACTATCCAAAAGAGTCAAAGACATATTAACCAAAAAAAACTCCTATGGACTAGAGTGGTACGCATGCTTCAAGAATAAAGACTAAGAGTAGAGAGCATACCTAGATAAATGTGTCACATTAATAAAAGAAAGACTATATAGTGTGAAATAATCATTCAAGCTAAACAGCTAGTCGTACATGCTAGGATTATATTTCATATTGATTCAAACAATAGACAACAAAAAATATCAATGAGAGCTAATAGCAAATAAGAACATGCTAGATTCTATAAAAGAATTATTTAAGAAAAATTATTTAGCATATTACCAATGTGGCTCTAGTGGCCACACTTATGTTGGTACAATTGCTTGGAAAACCTGTGTAGCTTTGCAATCACCAACACGCTCCATGGTTCTATGGTTTAGCATAAGTATCTCCACCTGAAATATTAGGTGAAGACTTTGGTATCCAACACTTGGATCCACATTTGTTAGCTTTGGGAACCCATTTGCACATGTTCATATCAACTAGCTTTCTAATCTGACAATGATTAGAAATTTGTCCATTTATACCGCAATAATGACATAAAGTATTAACATTAGTCCTACGTGCAGCAGTATGAGAACGTGCAGTGGTGTGATATGATGTACGTGAATACTTGTAATAGAATGTATGGTTACATGAAGCTTTAGCTTTGCTTGCTTCCTTTGTAAAAGATCTGTCGTGTGTGACTTTGTGATGTGTCACGCGTCTTGTGTTAGACTGAGTCATAGGTTGTACTACCTGCTTTCCCAGTCTAATCTCTAAAGTTTTAGAGTTAGCATAGATTTTATCATATTTAGCAGAAAGAACATCAATTCTACATGAAGCAATATAATACATCTTCTTTTCTAATTCTAACTCCTCCTTCAGTTTAGTATTTTCTTGAGTGCTTTTCTCAATACAATCAAGTGCCTTATGCAATCTAAACTCAAGTGTGTAAATGTCAGTAGAAATATCAAAAGTAGAAGTGTTTCTAGCATCATTCAATAAGCAAGTAAGCTTTTCATTCTCACGCTTATAGACTAGTTCTAGCTTGGATATACTTATCTAATACTTTCTTGTGTTCTTCCAATAGAACACTGAAAGCATCAGATAACTCATCATAAGAATATTCACCCTCTTTATAAAAAGGGTTATTTTGTACCTCATTAGATAATACCGTTAAGCATATATTTGTAGCTCGATGAGGTATCTCTTCTTCTTCGGAATCGCTTGCTTCACTTTCACACCATATGCTTGTGTTAAGCGTACTTGTGTGGCGACGATCTTCCTTCGTTTGGTTGTTCGTAGCGATTTTTCTCTTTAGTAGTATTACAACAGTCCTCTTTGATGTGTCTTATCTTGTTGCAGGCGTTGCATACAAGCTCTTCATCATATAAGGTATTGTGTTGTACCTTAAATCCCAATGCCGTTATGCAGACATTTGTATCATTTTGAGGACTATCCTCCTCTCTAGAGTTGCTATCTTTGCTGTCATACCTGCACTCATAAGTAGCTTCAAGAAGTTTCCAAATTTTATGAGATGTTATGCATGTAGTAATAAGATTGAATACATTTATGTCTACAGCACAATAAAGAGCATGCATTGCTTTTGCATCAACGCTAGCTAACATCTTCTCTTCCTCCGTGTAACTATAATAAGGCTTGTTAATAATAGAGGAAGTGAGAGCAGATGTGATAGTAGGCTTTTTGTAGCCATTGATGACAATTAACCATAAGTTAAAGTCTAGAGACTTCAGGTACAAGCTCATTCGTGTTTTCCAATAACTATAGTTCGTCCCATCAAATAGTAGGAGTCCATTTGTGGATTGCACTTCACCCGTGAATATTGAATTCACGGCTGCAATATGTATACTCTCTAGAGTGTTATATTTGAATATAACCTGCTCTGATACCAATTATAGGAGCAATTGGTATGAGCATTAATATCTATATAACAAGCACCCGCTTTGATACCAATTGCAGAAATCAATCATTGGTCATAAATAATCCGTGAGAAAAAAATTCACAGATTTAGTATACCAATATAAAATACCAAATATAGAAAAATAAGACTTTTAACAATAATCACAAAAAAAATATGATTCACAATTTGCCTATAAAAATTAGTAAATCAATTCCATAAGGAGTATACTCATTGAAAAGAAATCAAAGTAGATATACTACAATCTATGCAAAATCTATATCAAAGTTCATGCATTTGAACTCAATTACCTTAGCATGATAAATAAATATCCACTAGATAAACATGAAGGTAATGAAGACAAAATACTTGAGAAGAAAAAATTCAGTCGACTTGAATGCTCCCCCGCAAAGTATGATCAGTCTAAGTATAGATAATCATGAACTTTGAGATAAAATCTCAATAAGAAATGTTAAATCAATTTAAGCTCAAAGGAATCATCAATAAGGATAATTAAATATATTTGGCAAGATAACTTTTACAAACTCATAAAATGAGAGAATTAAAAATAAATAAATAATAATAATCATATATTTTCTCATAAACTTACTAAAATAAAAAATTATGAACAAATCAACAAGATATTTTAAGTAAAAGAATATATGTCCATGATGAACTAGGTATACCACATATTATTGGCATAAAAGAATTGAAATAATTAATTTGCTCCCGCATAAAATATGCGTATCTAGTTCCAAAGTAATTTATATGCAAAAATAGATAAAATAAATAATCACAAGATCTAAAGAATATCCAAGATATGCATATTTTTTTTCTTTGATCAAATGCATATAAAATTCCAAATTTGAAACAAATATCATCTTTAGGCAAGTAAAAGAAATATATAAAAAAATGTTGAAAGATGAACAAACAAAATGTGTCTCCAATGAAAAATATATATTCAAATAACAAAAATAATTTCAAGACAGTAAATTTTTTTTGAAAATTGCCTTAATAATGCTATTCGAGTAACGGACAGATTAAAAAAAATTAGAAGACATTTGAAATATGGAATTCACTATAAAAAAGTTGTCCAAGTGAATGTTCGAATGCGTCCGTTTAGTCATCAGACTCATAACTGATGATTCAAAACTTTTATATCACGAAAAAAACTTTAATAAAAGATCTATAGCCCATTTTAAGTAAATAAAAGAATACTAGATAAATGTCCAGAATAAATAGTATTGTAGGTATATGGCATGTTAGGGGAATAATTGATTTGAAACAATTAACTGCTTCCCGTTTTCATGGATATATCCAAAATTAATAACAAATTTAAATTCTAGAGAAATATTTCCAGAAGTAGAAAACTAATTCATCAAAATATTAGGTCTTCTTATCAAAGTTTATTTCTTCTCTTTTAAAGCCGTATCACGGTATCAATTGTAGGACCGTTGAGCACCTCTAGAGGGGGGGTGAATAGAGTGAGTGCGAGTGCAGCGGAATAAATCACCACTTAAGAATTAAAGACAGATAACTATGGCAGTGAATAAAGAGACAATAAATAAATATAGCAAGAGATCAGAGAATCAAACTCAGTAAACACCACGATATATACTGGTTTTCCACTTGGAGGACTAATCCAGTCGCAGGTACTCTTACCTGCTGTTAATCTACTATTCACAAGCTAATTGAGAGCTTACAGTCTCTTTACAACACCGTTCTTGGTGACAAAAATATGACCAACTTCACAACACCGTGCTTGGTGACGAGCGTACGACCAACTCCTAAAACAGAGATGATTTCTGAACTTGAACGACCTCTTTACAACTCTAAGAACCAAAAAACTCTAAATCGAATCGATATTGTTGGCTTTGGCTAAGAGATGTATAGGTAGAGTATAAAAGCTTTTAAAACACTAAAAAATACTTCAGGAATAGACAAAGAGAAAAAATGATGAGTGCTTTAAAAAGGAAATTTTCTCTTCTATTTATAGGTGTTTTTAAGAATCGAACTCGGGCAGAGTTCGGGTGGAGTTCAGATGCAAAGATTTTACAAACGAACATTGCATGTAAATTTTGAGGTAACAAACATTTGAATATGAAATGACCGAACTTGGACCGAACCCGGATCGAACTTGGCCTGAGTTCTGTCTAAGTTTATCTAGTAATGTTTTGTCAAATTCTGTTACATAAGATAGATATAACTTTTGGTAAGTGGACTTTGAATGAATGGGTAGGCTTTATAGACGAGTGGACTGTGAATAACATAAGCCAGTAATACTCGATCGATTTTACAATTTGTATCCTAGAATCAATAAAGGATAAAATACATAATAAACTGTAAAATGACTCAGACTGATTCCAGTGCATAAGTACTTCGGGATGATGATTTTTATGCTTGCTGATTTTGTAGTACACTCTCTGATATTGAATTTACTTAACCTGAAATGTTAGCAGTAGTTTGTACATTTTGTGTATTGACTTAAGTTATTTTTTGATTTATGAAAATCGAGTGTGACCATTTGGTTATGGGCCAACACACCCAAACTCGAGGACAGTCTCGTCGTCTTCACCAGAAAGCGTTATTCGCCGCCATGGACTCTGTTTGTAGGGAATTGAATGATCACGTTATCGCAGATCGACGAAGATGCTTTGAAGAAGACAATGGCATTACGAACTAACCAATCCGACAGTAATAAGAAGACATAGAAAGGAGCCCACCACCGTGCACGATCACTGGACACTAAAGAGCGAGATCGATGCCATGGCTGCGACTTATCGTCAAGGAGAAAGAGGAAGTCGGTGCATCTCGTCATCTTCACGTAGGGCCTCTGCTAGTCGACATTGCCGCCATAACTGGAGTTTAATCGAGAGATGAAGGAGAATAAGAAGAAGAAGAAGGAATCAATAGAGAGTTTGGCAAAGCTTCGTCGTATGAAGAAGTGATAAAGAAGAAGGGGTCAAAGGGTCTATTTATTGTTAGGGAACGAGGTGGTGATGGTTATGGCCGGACATCCACGATCGACCGGCTTAAGTCGGTGGAAGATCGATGGCCAAGATGGAAGGAGGGTAAGTCGGTGATGAAGAACCTTTACGAAGGTGCCAGAACTTTGAGTGGTTGCCCCGTCGCGTCGCAAGGATAAGTTGTTCGTCAATGGTGAACTCTGGAACGAGGAAGGAGATGAACATGAGAATTTAAAGTTTATATATGAGAAAATAATGAAGGTAAGGATTTATGCTTATCGGGTTGGGTCCTAAGGAAGTTTGGTCAGATCCAATTGTCGGCTAGCCTTTAAATGGGTTGGGCTTTGCTGATGAGGGAAATTTAAGGATTAGTTTAGAAGGAAAATAGCTTTGGTTCAAATAATAGGTTGTGACCTGCCCAAATAGTAATTTGTTAGGTAAATAATATCAAAGCCAGCCTATGGCTTAAATATAAAATAAAATATCAAATGTATAATATATATATATATATATATAAAATAATTTAAGATTTTGAAAACAGAGGGTTACATATATAATTGGGATTTGGAGCTATCTATCATGATGAGCATTCTTCCAGTACACCGTCGAGTGTTGCACTTTAAGACACACGTATCTTACTGCGGTGTGCTTACTATACTTATTTTCTTTGGCCTAGATGAGATGGGTAGTTTGTAGGGATGGTAACTGGATTGGATTTCTCAACTTGCATTTGTTAGTAACTAGGATTGTGATAACCCTAGTTAGCTAATGTATCAAGCCATACTCTTGCTTAGCCGTGATTGACGGATGGAGTCTTGTCTTGTCTAATCCAGCTTGTTTATTTCAGTTTTCTAGATTACATACGTACTTGTACATGATTTTTCCTACTATGCTCACATGCTCAGTTTTCTTTACATGTTACTATGCATGTTCACATGTCCAGTTTCACTACTCGTCTTACATGCTCGGCTTCATCACATGCTTACATGCTCAATTTCACCCTTACATATTCACATGCTATTTTTTCTTACTTGTTTCCAGTTTTCTTTCATATACACTGTGGTACCTTTTCACTATTCTTGTCTTATTTTACTGCTTACTTTAGTGTTGCTGTGATTTGTATGATGGTTTTAGTTCATAATTTGGCTTTCTTTGTGTACCTGGTATTGGGGTCCTGACCCCGCTGGTTTTGTTTGACCAAATCTAGTTGAGGAGCCCGAGGATATACCTGACCTTCCACTTGATGGTGACCACCCGGAGCACCAGGGTGCCTGAGTGGGTGTTCTTTTTCTTACTCACTCTTTTTTATATATTCTTTTGCGGCGTTTATCTACCAAACACGTATTTACTAGCATCATGATCATCTATATATTATAGTTTGGGACACTTTATTGTCTTATATGCCTGATAATTATACTTTTATACTTTACTTCTTACCTGTGATTGAGATATCTAGGATTATGTGACCTAGGATTGACTGTTGGCTTGTAGAAGTGACCCCTACATCTATAGCTTTGACCATATTTCAGGGTACTAGAGTACTTTGGTATATGTAGCTGGATTAGTCCGTCCCTACTCGCCAATATTTTGGTTTTGGGGTGTGACATAGGTCTTAGTAGTGGCCCATATATGTTTGATTTATCAAATATGTGGGGGTTACTAGTTGTTGTCTCAGTCATGATTCTTCTTCGTTGATATCCTTCGTATTACTCTTTATCTTTGATCTTTTGACTTGATATTTGTCTTGATCGTCGATCTTTTATGTTTCCTTAATTTTGATCCTTGTGTCCTTTAACTTTTAGGGGCACTATTTTTGGTCTTTCTGATCAACTCGTTCGAGTTTTGTCGATGGTCGGTCAGCATCCATTTGTTCTACCAATTTAGGAGGATCAGCCTTAGCATTTGGGAACAGAGTCTAGAGTCGACTCGAGGGCAGAGATGCCATTGCAACCTGATCAGCCACCAGTACCAGTCCAGCCAGAGCAGCCAGAGGATGTTGTTCATGCACTGTTGGATCTGCTCAGAGGATTTATGGCGACGTAGCAACATTAGAGTGATGTTCTTACGTAGTCAGTTCAGATGGCTCTGGAGAGGGGTGGTGCTCAGGTCTACAATTCTGCTAGCAGCTTCAGGCATCTCCATATCCCATATTTCTATGGTACAGAGGATGCGATTTCGTCTGATGCGTGGCTTCAGGATACTGAGGGCCATTCTGGGCGACATGGATTCTAGCTAGGAAATGGGTGGCAGTTGTCAGGTTTCAGCTTTTAGATTTAGCCTGCAACTGGTGGACAGTTCATGAGGTTTCTCTCACAACACCTATTACTTGGGCAGACTTTAGTGAGAGGTTTCAGACCCGGTACTTTGATGTGGTGTCACTTTATGATTTGTAGCATAGGTTTAGAAACCTTAGGCAGATGAGCATGACTATTGACAGATATGCAGTGGAGTTCAGCATGCTCAGTCAGTTTACCCTTTCCTTAGTGGCGACCGAGATGGACCGGGATAGAAGGTTCCAACAGGGACTTCATCTAGAGATCATACTAGCAGTCGAGCAGCATGAGTTCCAGACTTTTGATGCAGTGATGAGGGTGGCAAGGAGGCATGAGTATACCTCGCAGAGGATCGTTGATAGAGTCGGAGGACAAAAAAGGCCTCCCATTTATAGGGGATCTTCTTCCCAGTCGTCAGCACTAGCTCCAGCAGTTCAAGCCTTGACGATTGGATCTCTGAGGGGACTGGCTCCAACGACTTTATTTTAGCACTCGTCTCAGCCGCGTCCTCAACAGAAGAGGTAGTCTTCCATAAAGGGTTGTTCCCATTACGAGAAGGGAGGGAACATCTTGTCAGAGTGCCATATGGCACAGGGCTTATTCTAAGCTTGTGGAGCATCCAGACCACATGATATGAGCTCATCTTCGAAGGAGTTTGGCTGGATCAGCATCTTTCCTCCTATTCTGACATTACCCGTTGGACCAGGTGGGTTCATGGTGTATTGTGATGCGTCAGGCCGGGACTTGGTTGTGTCCTTATGCAGTATGGTAGAATGATAACTTATGCGTCTCGACAGCTTTAGGACCATGAGAAGATCTATCCAATGCACGATCTTGAACTGGTTGCAGTTGTGTTTGCCCTCATGCTCTGGAAGCATTATTTGTTTGGGGATCGAGTATAGATTTTTACTGATCATGAGAGCTTGAGATATGTGTTCATCCAGAGGGATCTGAACATGCGGCAAAGGAGGTGGCTTGGGTTACTGAAGGACTATGATGTTGATCTTCAGTATTATTCGAAAAAAGCAAACATCGTTGCAGACACCTTGAGCAGGAAACCCGGAGTCTATCTCCTAACAGAGCAGCATAGTCTCCTGGAGGATCTTCAGGAGATGGGCATTGAGGTAGTGCTACCTAGCGAGGTAGCTATGATGCTAGGCTTGCAGGTTCAATCTACTATTATAGAGAGGATCAGAGCAGCATAATCAGGGGATGCCAGGATTCAGCGACTCAGAGTAGAGTGTGTTACAGGGCACAGAGAAGAGTTGTGCATCCATGAGGATGGGATACTTCGATTTGGGAGTCGGCTTTGTGTGTTGTCACGACCCACACCCGCTTTTCGGATACGAGACGTGTCCAAGCCAGCCTACGCCACAGAGTCGGCGGTAGAACGCTGTCAGCCAAGATGCTCAAAATCATAAGATATAACATTTATTGCTCATTTATATTATTAAATCAAATCTACAAATTATTACAAGATTTATAACTTCACATTTTCTAGAAAATACAATGTCTCATAAATAGAAAAAATAACTAATTTAACTATCTAGGTTGACCTCAGCATACCCATGCCTTCCCAATGCTAAGAGTGATCGCGGCTAAACCTGAAAAATGTTGGTTTCCAGTCAGGAATAGAACGAGTACATTCTCACAACAGTTTCAATAAATGACGAAATCCATAAATCTGTAATAATACTGAGATATATGATAAGTGGATAAACAAGGAATCATGGTAGAAATCATGCAAGTAAAAGCAAGAAGACATGGTACATAAGACAATCAATGACAAAAAACTGTAATATAGCAAGACTATATCTAACAAGTGATTTGAAATACACTTTCGACATGTAAATAGCTAAGGGGTAAATCCGGTACCCTACACGAGTCGTGTGCAACTGCTATTACTCAAGAATAGACATTTTGGGATATTTCTGGGTATGTTTACATGTCTACTAATGTACTTCCCCGCCCGGCTAGTACCCATGGATTCAAACAGGTCACGAACACGAAAATATATTGGTCACGAACAACATGCAAGAATCCATAACTACTATCTCGTGTGACAAGCGTGTCAAGAATCAATGTGATATCAATGTAAAATATTATTAAATATAGGAAGTATAGAGATAATCAAATACAAAAACTATCAGAGATGTACTCGCCTGAGGTCCTGTGCTGGTGAAACCGATAATACTATACCACTCAGTGAGCCACAACAGTCAACACATGCAAGAGTCTTCAGATGCTTAAATAAACATTACCAATGTTCTCAGAATAGTCAAATTAGCTAGGATTGCCCATCCTTAAGTCCAATTCTGGACATAGGGGCAAAATGGTAATTTTGGGTCAAAACGGTATCCGCCGTTGGACCCGCTTTGCACCGAAAAACGTACAAACGTCTATGGTCTCTAAAATCGTCAAACTATATGTCTACAGGTCCGATTTTCTGATATGAACCCAACTGTATGTCCAGAGTTGGATTTCGGTGTCCCTTCCCTGCCCGCGTACTCTAGCGGGATTTCCTCCTACCCGCAGTTTTATGCCCCCCATTTAGTGCCCCCTGGGCCCCCCATCCTCTCCCCTCACTCCTCTCAGGCCCCCGCCCTCCCATCTTCTCCTGTCATTTCTATCGACGGCCTCACAGCCGCTACCATCCCCTCAGCCCCAGCGTCCTCCGCGCCACTGTCCTCCGACCCTACAGCCTCCGGCGCTCTCCTTCCCGGAACCTCGGGAGTCCTCCCCTCCTTGAGAGTTGCCGGTCCCGGGGACCCTCCTGGAGCGGTCCGTGATGCTATCGTCCCCTATATCCCTCCTCCTCCGTCAGTGGCTGCCCCTCCGAAGGCGCTTTCCATCGCTCGGGGTGCAGCCGCACCCCCTTCTCCGGTAGCCCCCTTTTGGCTCGCCCCGTTGTCTCCCCCCCCGCCCTGAGTCAGGCCCCTCCTTGTTGCATCCGCTGCCCACCGGGGAAGCAACCAAGGTCCTCTTCCCGCCTGAACCCTCCCAGCGGTCCTTCGTCGCTGCTCTCCGCCCGGACTTGGCTTCCTTGAAGGGTCTCTTTCTCCATGATGTCATCCTCCCGTACATTGTATTCCCTCAGGAGTCCTCTGTTCCTATGGTCCCCTTCTCCGACTTGGAATTGACCTCTCTGTCATCCTCTTTCCCCCCACACTTTTTGTTCTTAAGTTTTCAACCGGCTGCCCCAAACTCTCCAGGGTGCAGAAAGAGATAACCAACTGGAACCTCTCGACCGAATACCGGGTAGCCCCCTTCGACCCCATGCATATTCTTCTCGTTCTTTCCTCCGACACCGATCACAGGACGGTGTGGTCCAAAGGCACGTGCAGGATCGGCTCCCACTTGATGAAGATCATCAAATGGTCATAAGGGTTTACCACCAAAGAAGACTCTGCGAGAGTCGCTGCTTGGGTGTCTCTGCCCAATCTACCCCTCATATGCTTCGTTCCAGCGGCACTTAGGCGCTTCGCCAACTACTTCGGAAAGTATGTGGCCATGGCCCCAGAGACCAGCAACCTAACCAAGGCCCACTATGCTAAAATTTGCGTGGAACTCGACCTCACTACCGAACCACCCAATTTCATCACCATAGAGCTGGGCAACAGGTCCCACACCTAACAAGTCCTTTACGACAATCACATTATGTTCTACAATCATTGCTACTTAAGGGGCCACCTCACGAAGCACTGCCAACGCCTTCACCCAGAACATAAGAAGAAAGCTACCCGGAGAGACAATGAGCCAGCTGAAGGAAGGACACCCACGTCACCCATTCTGCCGCGCCCAAACACGTACACTCGATTCGGATCCAGTGACGGCAAGACTAGCCGAAGCGAGCATCCTTGCAAAACTTTGATCAAAGCTCTGTCCCCCTGCAACACCCGAGATCTTACCCTCTTTAACCCTTTTGATGTCCTAGAGTCGAAAGAAGCAGAACCAAGTGAGTCTAGCCACCCACCGGCCGAACTTGATCTCATCGAGACAGCACACAACCCCTCGAACACAGAGATTGACGAAGAGATCACCGACACCATCTGCGTTGACCATCAACGCCCCAACGAAGACCCGGTTGAAGAAGCCCTTGCTATACTCGAGCCAGACCAAGTGCGGAGAGGACTATAGGTTCAAGCCACAGGTCACCCCCTACAACAAACTATTCTGCTGATTAGGAGCGCCAGTGACTCCCTGGCCATCCCCTCTGAAGATTCCATCGTGGACTCCGCCGAGGAATTGGTAAGCATTCCCACGGACCCACCGGAGCAACCCTCAAGCGACTCTCCAACCACGTCAAAGACGGAGGCGTCTCTCTCGCGCAGGGACAATGTCACCTCGTCACTGGCAGAAGCGTCAACCTCAAGCGGGGACAAGGCCAACAAATCAACTGTCGATAACAAAAACCATTCAAACCAGATCCGCCACCAAGCGGAAAAAAAACTTTCCCCTCAACTTCATTAATGCTTAACATCCTATCGTGGAACGTCCACGGACTGGCGAACAAACCCACATTAAGTAGAATTTCTGGACTACGAAAAACCTACAAGATCGACATCCTCATTATTAGCGAACCCAAAATCTCTCCCAAAAGATTAAAATCTCTCCAGTTACAGCTAGGCCTTCCCAGGGCCATAGCCGACAGAAACGACATTTGGATCCTCGGCACGACGGATGTCAAAATCGGGGTCATCCAGGACTCCAAGCAGGCCCTTACTTGCTGGTGGGAACACCCCTCGCTTCCTGAGCTTACCATCCTTTCTGTGGTTCACGGTAGCTGTGATATTGTCGAGCGAAAACATCTCTGGAACGACCTCATAAACATCCACCTCCACCACATCAACTCCCCTTGGCTGTGCATCGGGAACTTCAACGCGATCACCTGCAGAGAAGAGAAAATCGGAGGGCGACCTCCTCCCATATCGGCCATGCAAGACTTCAAAAATTTCATCTTCAATGCTCATCTCACCACCCTTCAATTCACCGGCAACGCCTTCACCTGGTGGAACATGCAGGAAGGCGACCGTCGACAATACTCCCGATTGGACAGAGCCCCCACGAACGATCGCTGGCACGGCATGGGGATCACCACCAATTTTTTCCATCTCAACTCCACCGAATCTGACCACTTCCCTCTACTGGTTGAAATCAAAAACTACACCAGTCCTCCCAAAAAGAACTTCCAATTCCTCGACTTCTAGACTGATCATCCCCAATTTCTGGGCATTGTCGCGGAAGCATGGAACCGGGAAGACTCCCCTAACCCCCTATCGTCGGCAAGCAACAGGCTCCGAGCGACGAGGGAAAGCTCTATCCAATTGGAGCAAACTCGTCTATGATGACATTTTTCAAGCCGTACGGGTAGCGGAGGACGATGTCACCCACGCCGAAACCTATTTTGCGTCGGAGGCGATCAGCGACTGCCAGATCAGCCCTGAACCTCACCATGGCCATGCTCAAATTCCGACTTAAAGTGGAAACTGACTTCTGGAAGCAGAAAGCGAGATTGAAATAGGACAATGAGGGGGATAGAAACTCAAAATTTTTCCATGTCTGCGTCAATGGACGCAGACAAAAGTTAGCCATCCACTGTACGACAGACGACAATGGGAACATCATTACTGACCATAAAAGCATCCAAGCAACTGCGGCGGAGTTCTACTCCAAATTACTCACCAAAGAGGCCGTCAACCTACGGTCCAGGAAGTGAAAGACGCGGTGTGGGCCTTGAACGAGCACAGTGCCCCCAGTCCGGATGGTTTTACTGGAGTCTTCTTTCGCAAATGCTGGGATATTATCAAGCAAGACATCACCAATACGGCTATCGCCTTCTTCGAGGGTGCTACATATCCCAAAGCCATATCCAGTGTCAACCTCATCCTCATCTAGAAAAAAGATAACCCGGAGTCCTTTCGGGATTATCGCCCCATCAGTCTTTGCACTTTCACCAACAAAATCATCTCCAAAATAATCGCGTCCAGGATGGCGGGAATTTTACCCAAGATAATCTCTGAGGAACAAAGAGGCTTTGTGCAAGGAAGAAACATCCAGGACAATATTATACTGGCCCAAGAGTTAATCACCTGCATGAAGTTTCCATCTAGAGGGGGCAACATTGCCGTTAAGATAGACATGGAAAAAGCCTACGACATACTGGATTGGCAATTTATGGTCTGGGTCTTTAGAGCTTTCAGATTCTCGGAAGCTTGGACCAATACCGTGTGGAGATCTATCAGCAACTCATGGTTCTCCACGGTTATCAACGGCCAGGCCGGGTAGATTCTTCAAATCCAGTCGGGGCGTTAGATAGGTCGAACCCCTATCCTCCACCGTCTTTATCATTGTCGTGGATGCCCTGAGTAGAAACCTCAACAATATTGTCAGTACTCCGAACTTCCAACACTATCACACTTCCAGTGGCTGTCCTACTATCACCAACCTGGCATTCGCGGATGATTTACTCATCTTCTCCT